>JBBMKB010135278.1:0-19236 GCA_037833945.1 Alaria marginata
GAATAGGTTGGCAGAGTGCTGGTGGACCTAAACTCGGTGGGTTGCTATGTACCATGTACCGCTCCAAATCAGGTGTACAAGATATTTTGCCCAGACATGGGTTTTCCACAGTTGCCTAATAGCTATGGAGTAGGGGTAGTGAAAGAAGTAGCCCCGTACACTTTTTGACGAGACGAGACGAAAGTCGCTGTAAATTTTGAATTGTAAACTCGAATATGGTATGGAGGCATATTGTGTTGGGGACCGGGTGTCTTGCGCACAGCACAGAAACAGAACACACATACACGAGCAGCAAGAGAACACAGCACAACATACGCACCCTCACCAAACACACAGAACATCAGCAGCAGGGTGTTGGTGGATCGCTATCGCTCGAAAATCAGCCGACGGGAGATGTGTGTTGGTGGTATTGCGTTGGCAAGGTGCGGTGGCTCGCTACCGCTCGAAAATCAGCCGACCGGAGATGTGTGCTGGTGGTAATGCGTTGGCAGGGTGTTGGTGGGAGCAACTCAAAATAATGTGAATGATTTTTAACAAACGTGGACAGGTAGACCGGGGATGAAATTCATGAAATTCGCGAAGAAAGTTCTGTAGGCTATTATAGTCGGAAAGAGGAACTGACCGGGCATGAAATTCCCCGGTGGTAGAGCGATATTGTTGAAAAGGTGAAGCCATGTCATGGACTGGTGGACTGGAATCAAATTCACGGAACGGCGTTTGAGATCCCGCATTATATCATACCGTCACACTGTGAGAAGGGCCACTGGGCGCTTTAGCGCCAAAATTAATAATAAACAGGATTGCTTGCTGCTGCGTTTTGTTGGTACTGGATTGTAGGTTAGTAATAATGCGTACCATCAGTTAGGGGGCTTATGACGTACCAGGGCACGAACGAGCGTATGGTTTCATACGAGCACTCACTCGCTGCTGCTGCGGTACGAACGAGTAATAATGCTGCTGTTGTACGAACGGGTACACCTTTCTTCATGTATACCCAAGGGGGAAAAACAGCAGCAAAGAAACGCAACGAGAGCGATAGCTGGTGATGTCCTTCAAGATATTTCGGTCGGCTTTCCTTCTTCGTGGTGCTTCCGAGTGGGCAACTGCTGTGCTTTTGCTTTTGCTTTTGACGCTACACATTTTGCCAGATGGCGGGCTTTGTTTGGTTGTTTTCCAGCGTTTTCTTTATCTTCGCTCGAAGATGATTCGTTTATTATGCAACTCTTGGCAGTATACTCTGCCGCATTCACGGCCTGGACTTGCTTACGTACTGCATCCTCTGTCATTACGGGCATGCACGGAACCGCAGCCGGGCGTCAGCCCGCCGCGGCGAAGCCTGCTTGTACCCATATATGTACCACAACTGTTTTCATCTGGTACAAAGTGACCCTGAATAGTACGAATAACTTGGTTCAGACATAACTTCATTATGCGATACACAACAGTTGTTAAACCCCTACAAATAACTTGGTTTAGCCCTGACACCATCCGTGCAAATATTTCTACTCATTATGCGACCTTAAACAATTTATAACACCCTTCCCCCCTGAACAATATTACGACTCTCTATACAAAACAAACTGTTATGTTCTACAGCTGTCGGATTGTGTCCCCCTCGTACACGGGATATATAGTTTCCGTGCACAGATTGATTAATGACAAATCGTCTACGGATCATACTGTTGACCCTGGTACTCGCTAGTACCAAGGGGAGTCGCTGAACTATACCGTTCATGAGGACATTATACACCCCCTCCGTAGAACGCGCGATCGATGTATCACACACAGCTTGCAAAGTGAGTTTCGACGATCGAGTGCTTTTATAATTTTGTATACTATATTAAAGGCGATATGCCAAAGAAAGGTACCGTACCGATATAAGGCGACTCGCCCAGGAGTACCTGGGGATCCAGACACCATACACCATACTACAGTACTTCAGCTCCCCCATAAAGGTTCGAACCACCTATTTCGTAACGTTTTTTTTATTTTGTTTACGTGATTTGGTTGACAGTGCGGAATAAACAGATGCAGGCGTTGGTATCTGTACATGACATACCCGGTATTAGTACTGTCCTTGTTCGCCGCCTGGTTGGATTCTCTCGTCCAAGACCTTCTTACATACGTTGTCAAAAAGATGAGCGAGTCGCCCATTCGACCGAATACAACCTGACCAAATATCTTCCAAAGTGCCTGAAAGTCGAAATGATCTTGATGCCATAGGTAAAAACTGAATCATCGGGCTTTCTCATCCGCCTGGGAACAGGGCGTTTTAACGGGGGTTTTCATTAACCCGGGGGATACGTGGGGCATTCTGAACAGTTCGAGTTCTGAAATTGGACATTGTGTGGAAATTTGATCGGACGGACTACAGGGTATGTTTGGTACTTTATTCGTTGGGGCAAGTCGCGTGAAGCCACCTCGGGTGCTGCACGGTTGACGGTTGTGCAGTAGACGGATTTGCGTACCAGATAAGTACTCGTAGTCCACTATAGCCTTACCGTTCGTCGGCACAGCCAGGCATTGCATCATGCATTGGACAAGTGTTCAGAGGGTCCGGCGTGTCTATGATTTGTTTTTAACTTTCCGATAGAAGCTTACAAGACAAAAACATGAAGAAGGTAGGCGGGGTACGTGCCATTGACACCAGGCGCGGTCAGCCGTTAGTTACGATCAGGGATTTTTGCTGCACGGGTACACATCGGTGAAAATAACGTATGTCGTTTCTGTCGATCTGTCCTCAGAGGGTTCATGCTGTCTGGAAAGTCACCCATCGAGCGCAGAGCCGTCGCCAAAATAGGTTCCGCAGCGACGAACCCACGTGATATTTTTTGGCTCTCGACCTGCCTCGGGCAGCGCGTATCGAGCCAAGCATGCCAGTTTCAAGCCGCTCCGTGATCTTGTGGTCCACCTTCGGGCGCACTGATAGCATCTTATTTTCAATCTAAAGCTGCTCACTGTGGTCGCCGCGAGTCGTACGCAGCTATCTCGCACAGCAGTACGAATGTATTTGTTTAGTGCTACGGAAGGTCTTGTACCAGGCAAAGAAGGGGGAGGGGGGTGACTCTCTGCCGCCCCTTAGTAAAGGTTTGTATACAGGTTACTCAGGCGTACAGGTAAGAGATGCCCCTCCCCTCTGCAGAGCTCGATATCATCGCTGTTACCCCACCATACCCGGCCATCTTCCACTGCAAGGGTCAAGTCCTACGTACTTCCAAATAAGCATTGAACGGCAATCCGCTTTTCAAATACAGGATCGGGTAATGGGTGTTGCGCGTATGCTTCAACGCGAAGAAGATTATACGGTGTAGCTGACCAATACTGCTCAAGGTCTTGCCTAGGACAGTCTATCCACCGTCCTGCCTCCTCTGTAGCGGTATCCCCTCTCCACTCTCTGACCAATAACTGATAACTTCACTGCTCGTTCCCCTCCCTCCCTTGTCATCTCCCACCGACAGAGCCACTTCCTCCTCGCTACGTTCTTCCCAAGAAATTCGACGACGATTCGCTGTCCGAAAAATGGTCCGGCAATGACTGCTGTGCTTACAATTTAACGCGCAGAAGGTTGCGCGGTGTAGCTGCCCAGTGTGGCTTGACGTTGTACCTAGAAGGATATTTCCGTCGCCCTGCAAGCGGTGTACATTTGCCACCCCCTGCCCCCCAACTGATCATTGCACCGCTCCCACCCCTCGTTACTTTGCCAACCCCCACCGCAAGGGCGCTGTACTCCCAGAATATCATCTCACCTCCGTTTAACGCATGGTTGTGCGCGAAGGTGCAGCCGGCCACAAACAATGAGCTGGACGACATCACATTGACAGCCCCTCCGCTCACAGCATACCCGCCTTGTAGCACCAAGTCATTGAGGCGAAGGATGGAGCCGTTAGAAATTGAAAAAAACCCTGTCGCAATTCTGTTTACAGCACTACTCCAGGAGCCGTTGCTGTCGTCCATAGCGGTGCGGAGTGTAGGAAGTCCGGACCCAGTAATAGTGACGTTCGTATGGTTCGACACCCCAATCGTCTGCTGGATTGAAAGGCTTTCGTTCCAGATGATGTTGAAAGTTCCGTACCCAGTGCAGGCCAACGCACCTCTGAGCGTTTGGACGTCGGTTGCTGTAGTGACGTTCAATGCAACGGTACCTGCCGGGCACAGCGCTGCTTCTGCTCTTGACATTCGATATGTAGACACCCAAGCCACCATCACTGCCAGGCAGTTAAACATCCTCCTGGCCAAACAATAAATGAAAAACGAAGTTACTCCGGAGTCAGACCTTCCTTCATAGTACACTTGGATCGAATGCTTAGCGGACACCGGCTGTTTACGGGTAAAAAAGGTGTACGAAGTACACCACAGGCACCATGAGCTAGCAGTCGACATGACAGGGGGGGGTACGGCATAGGGGGTGTACATTGTAGATATGCACTATTAATAACAACTACTATTAAATGCTCAAACGATAGTTATGGTGTGTTTTACACCAAGAACACACTTGACCATAGACATGCCCGATTTTAGCGTCTGTGACGTCTGGACTTAAGTGGTCGATACTTCCTCTGTCCCATAAGTCTGAATCGTTCTGGACGTGATCTCGTTTGGGTATACCAGTGTTGACGACGACGACAAACTTGGGTGCATGTGAAAGATAAAGAGCAGACGAAGACGATGGGAAAAAAAGATTGAAAACAAATTACTCGTCTAACACTAAAATCAAGTCAAAATATACCCCATTTTGGCCTTTTTTGGTGATACGTTAGAGAGGGTGTGGCAAAGCCTCTTCAAGGTTTACAACCAAACACTCCGCAAGTCGGGCGATTACGACTTCAGTGTGGGACATACCAGAGTAAGGAAGCGCCAGAGGGCGGGAACGTTGGAGAAAGTTGTAAAATACGACGCGGAGGCCTTTGGGAAGGCTTGGGACTATCTGGCAGATGACGAGGTGGAGGCATAAGGTAAGGG
The DNA here is from genome assembly GCA_037833945.1 of Alaria marginata. Classification (NCBI taxonomy): domain Eukaryota; class Phaeophyceae; order Laminariales; family Alariaceae; genus Alaria; species Alaria marginata. The sequence continues at coordinate 4,960 of JBBMKB010135278.1, forward strand.
CCTTACGCCTGTTTGGTTTGCCCCCCAAGTGTCTTGGCTTTTTTAGTGAGCAACCCCAATTGTCTTGGTTTTAGTAAAGAACCCCCAAGTGTATTGGTTTTAGTGTGGGTTCAATATTATACTGGCTTTAGTACGGGGGGACGCGACATGGATAGCTGAGTAGAGGGGGAGCTGGGATTATGGCCCTCTGTTGTTTGATTAGCCGCGCAAGTGTCTTGGTTCAAGTGTTGGACCACCAAGTATGTTGGTTTTAGTGTTGGAACCCTAAGTGTCTTGGTTTTAGTGGGGGTTCACTATTATACTGGTTGAAGTATGGGGGGACGCGACGTGGATCCTTGAGTAGAGCGGGGTTAGGTTTAGGGTTCGGGATAATTCTTGGGTTTTTTTTGTCTTGTTTTTCATAGTGCCCCCACCCCCCTCTGGAAAAGGGGTCAAATATGGCCATTTTTGACCTGACTACTTTTTCGTTGGCCGCTAGACCATGCAGGGTAGTGCGCAAGATAATGAAAAAAAAACGGATTCCAACCCGAAAAACGCTCAAGATTCAGAAAAAACATCGTCTAAGACATCGGACACGGTTAAGAGGTCGTACAAACACAACGATACAGACATATGGGACAGAGGAAGTACTTGTCTTTGCAAGCTGCATGGTGACGTGTTTTACAATCCCGGAGTTTTACCGCTCTAGCATTTTGCGTCGGGATGAGGGAAACCGGATAAGGCCCCAAAACGCAACAACTTAGCGTAGAGATGAAGGTTCCGGCTCGTCGTCGGTAACTTGCCGCGGTGGCGGGGTTTCGGGGGGCGGGACTACAAGCCTAAAATGAGAGGCTCCGAAACATATAAAAATAGTAGTCCACAGTGCCTTTTAGAGCCATCTCGTCTGATATCCAGCCAGTTGTTTGCTCACTCTTGTCCGGAGGTTTTGTTTGTGTGTTTATGTCGATTGCAAGAGTGCAAACATAGATAAATTTCGTTTTTCAGCAGAAGCTATACTACGTCTTCATATTGTACCCGTAGAAAAACATGCCTTATGGAAAACGTGATACTCCCTTCGTTTCGCTCGGATAATATTGGTAAAGTAACCTTATATTCACAGGAACCGTTCTGGCGCTATAGGTTAGATCACCCTGTCGCCGCATTCTTCAACCGGAAGATCGCTCCAGAGACTAACGCTAAAATCCCAATCTGCCGTATATTGATAAGCGTGAAAAACGTACCAGTTTGCGCGCCATCTATATATGTCGTTAGGTATGAAGGTCCGGGGTCAATGCCAACTACCGGTCTACCGACCGATACCGGCTTCTATTGGATCCCCGCGTTCCTTACATGAGGAACGCCGCAGCGAAGTGGTCCGGGTAAAGGGCAGCGTAATGACAAACCACAGACATATCTGGACGGGATGCAAACTCAAGATGGCGTAATGTTTAGTGATATATATGCTTGTAGATAAAAAACGAATGGGCTAAACGTCCGCTTTCTTCCAAGACCAACTCAGCGACCCAGCAAGGTGTGATTAAGAAGGTGTGTCACGTTCCCTAGGGCGTATTTCAAAGGCCTGCATTATACTGGAAACTATTTAGCTGCTGTGAAAAAACATGTTTTGTGCGACAAAAGTGAAACAAGTAGTGAGAACAAATATATAGAGTTACAGTCTGGCCGGCTCGGCTCCTTTAATCTGCATGTCAGCGGCCTCCGCCGTTGTCAGCGTTGTTTCGTCCCCAAAGGTGACGTAACAGACAGGGACCAGAGAGCTTAGCGTATGCCGTAGCCTCTACTTTTCGCGGAACACGACATCGCACACGCTGGAGGGGGTGTGGGTTAGCTAAATAAAAAAAACAAGTTAATCCAAAACAGTTGTCGCTTCACGATCTACATTAGTAATTCCTGCTGTTATTATGTCTGTATGGCGATCTTGGCAATGAGAGCGTTCCAGCCCCGCCTGGCCGCATTGGTGAAAAGGGTGGGCGACCCAACCAGCGGAACGCTTGATTTCATGCTGTGCCGAGTCGTGCCCTTCGCGTGCTGAGCAAACAAGACAGCGACTACGGACAATGACGTAAGGGCCGTTCGGTGTCTGCATGTATTCCGCAATGCTCCTCGCATTTACGCTCGCATTGGATCATCACAGCATACCACGCGAATGTCTTCATAGTGTCGCGACTCAAAGCGTTTTAGCCCTGCCGCGTGGCATGGGTACAGACGGTTGGGGACACCACCAGCAGAACACGTGGTATCGCGTCGTGCCAAGTCCGGGGCGTCGTGTGCTGAGCACTACTTCACTCACGCCTGGTGCCATATTATAAAATCCTCTCAAATCTCTCAGGTCGATACCGCCACGCAAGGTGTGGACACCCTGACAGTACAGCAGCCAACAGCAGCAGCTGCAGCGCAAAGGCATATCTGGCACTTGGACCCAGAAATTCACATCACCAAGACTTCCCACGTGGTGTGTTGTACAAACTGGTTTGAAGAATAAATCGGGTAGAGGTGCAATCCTGATGTCTGTACCTCAACGGGCATGGCCGACAGTCCCGCGTCGACCCTATCGGGAGAGCCAAAAAGCCAGTGTTCTAGATAGTCTTCAACGTAAAATTCAGACAGCTGTTCGTTAAACGGCATCCCAGATGGGGCCGTTTTTTTCTGGATATAATAGGAGTAGAGCAGCCCCCCGGGTATGTGAGGTCACGCTCATTTAATTTCAAATATTCCAGTATTGAGTCCACTCTACGGCCAAGGTAGTGCCTTAGCCAGGGCTGGTGCAGCTGGTGCTGCTCTTGCTGAGAAGTCGACTACAACATCGTGAACTTTTATTCTCGGTCCAGGCTTCACGATTTTATATGATTGGTCTTCCGCAGAGCGTTAAACAACCACGGGGAGCACTGCGTATCGCGTAGCGCAGAATCGGTATCGAAACAAAGATCATTATCAGGAATGACATGTACATACCTTTCAGCAGTACAGAGTATGATATGTGACTTTAGGCAAGTACGTACTTTACTTACAACATGCCAGGTAACAGAAGATACCTACGCACGTGCAATCCACATCCTACACCTCAGCCACCATGCCCCACTACAACATTCTCGGCCAGCCTGTGGCCCAGCGCGAGCCACTGGCCCAGCGAGCGAAAACATCAGGGTGATTTTGCGTCCCGCGCGTTTGCTCTGTTGCCGATATGGTCAACGCGGACCTAGCGCCACGGGAGTCGTGCCCGTACGTGGCAACCCGCGGAAAAGTAACGGCGGTTTGGACTTGACACGTAGACTCCACAATGCTGTGGTATTCTTTCTCTACGTTACGGATCACTTAATGTATATACTGGATTGGATGAGGCCTCCTGCGCCGGCAGAGGGTCCTCGCCCGTTTATATACCACGCGCGTTGTGGGTGCCCTGGGCCGAGGTACCTTCAGCGCTGCAGCATTTCCTGGCAGTGATCGCAACTTGTAAAACAAAAATAATACTTAATGTAGGGTGGGTGGGACGGTCTCGAGTGTTTAGCTGGTTCTTCGTGTTTTATCAAGGCTTCCCGTGAGCTGCGGCTCAAGTGACTGCACTTGATACAGTTTTTCAGTAAATCTCATGAAACGTGTGGTTCCAATCTTTTTCCACATTTTGGATCCATCTGATTGGATGTCGATGCTGCTGTGGTGTTTATTCTCTACGTTACGGATAACTTCATGTAAGTGTTGGATTGGATAAGGCCGCCTGCGCCGGCCGGTGGTCCTACCCGAACTTACCAGCCCTTGCTGACCACCGTGGAGCCACCTCACCCAAACTTACGTCATGTATAGCCTTACGTCCGTGCACGAACGGCAACGTCTTCCACAAAGTCGGCGACAACGGTAGGTCGGACGCGTTGGCGCAGACCCGGTTCCGTCTGACCCTCACTACTCTCCTAGTAACGGTGGACCCCACGTTGTACCGTGCCCTTGTCTCCGTGTTCCAGTCGCCCGTCTGCACGATCCCGTCCAATGTTGTTCCCGCAAGATCCTTGCTGAAGGACGCCTAAACGACTGAGCGCAATCAATGCAAAGTAAAATGTCTGGGCAGTTCGCCCGCACGCAGATTCGTCTGCAGCGCTGCGACCATGCCCGGCACGGACAACACTTCACCCTTGGGTTCCCATCTGGTAAGACTACTAGAAGAACACGAAACACCGGCGGCCTTTGGCCAGGTCACGTCGGATACTGCGTATGGCCGAGGTGTATACAAGTACCCCCCCGAATGAGTAGGCTTGCGGGCATTCTTTATCCACAAACACTACGACCACTTTGTTTGGTAGATCTTCGCAACGTTGTCCAAAGACTACAGTTTACCGACCAACCCCCTGGACTCCGGTTGGTGCAGAACCGGTGGTGGTTTCGACAAGAGAATGTCGTATTTCCACCGCATAAAAGCAAAGAAACAACAATACACGGCGTGTTATATGGATAGTGGCTCGCTGAGCAAGTGACTGCACACGCTGTGCACGCGACCGCACGTCGTTCGAAAGGCCGGTCATCACGTGTGCCAACCTAGAGTCTGCTTCATTAGCTGAGACTCCGGTTCACTTCTACTATATACTAACGTACGATAGATATGGGCCAACGCTTTGATTCAAGCGAAGGTTGCCACCTTTTACAACTCGGCCCCACTCCGCCCCCTCGCCTATTTTCAACTGGTCGGCCGCATGCTGGGGTTACCCAGACAGCGGTTGAGGAAAAACATTTTTGACTTTGAAGTCCACGCGAGTGCTGACACATTGCGCACCCAAGTGGTACGCTTGCCGTGCCAGTTAGTTGATGAAATCACTCGAGTCATTCCCACCGCCGGCGGTTTCAGCGTGGTAAGTTCCAAGGCCCAACGAACGAGAGCATCGATAGGTTGTCCACGTCGACCAATACCTGGGCTCGCCGCAAAGCCTCAGGGTGCTGAACTCGAAAATGCCGCAAAATCGGACAAAGGGAATGTGCTTGTTTAACGAATCTTGCCCAAACGCCCCCCTGCGGATTTTAAAGCAACCCCAGAACAACGTCACGACCCCCGCGAACCAAGTAGAGACGCGCCCGATACCCCACCCTTTGAGAGTGGGCGTGTTGTGCCGCGCTCGCTGCAATGACCCCTCGTGCAAGTTCGACACAGTGCGCATCCACTGCTTGAGTGCACTCACAAGGTCCGTATTAGCGCTCAGCATCATGTCCATCCTGCTCAGGCCGGGCTTTGCTCACACGGCGAGTACCGATAATCTGGCATACGTCCACACAGACGCTAGCTGAATGGTTACGGCCACGCTCATGCATGTCCCCGCGATAGGCCGCAAAGTCCGGAAATAGACCCATCCCGCAGACCAATCACGGTCATGCCGGACCAGGCGAGCTTCTGTCGTCGGCCTACCTAACCACACACCAGCGATTGATAGCATTTGAACCTCTTGTGTCTACGAATTCAGTGAACATTGGCGGTCCACGATTGGCAAATACCGCCCCCGGGAGTCGATCTACGCCGTAAGTGCGGTTGCAAGGTGGCGCACCCTTACCCCATCACGCAGATACGAAATATACAAACAAACAAACAAACGAACAAACAAACGTATCGCGGAGCGACTGATCTTCGAAGATTGCATTATTCTAGAACGCAAGGTGTCTACGGACGAAACCCGACTAAAATCGCGACCCCCGACCCCGGCATTCGTACCAGGGAGAGCTGTGGAAACCAGTGTAACGGGCCGTGCCTAGGGTCGTTCGTGACGTCCGTCAGCTCTTACGGAATGTGGCGGTAAGCGGTGAGTCCGACTTTACCTACACACGCTCCTCAGCTAACATGGCCAGCGCGCGCGGCAGGCGGCGGCGAACATGCCGATGACGGTGATCAGGGAAATCAAACCACGACATGGGAACCACCAACAGCGCGGGAATGTAGAGGGTCGGGGGTGAGTACTTCGCAGAAAGGCGGCAGTCGAGCCTATCCCAGCTTGCCTCAACATGGTTAGATAAACTATCGACCACACAAGCAGATATACCACGTCGTATTTAGTTTGCCCAACCCGTGTTGCGGGATATTATATAACTAGCCCGTTATAGTCGGCACCAAGGTGTAAACGAAGAAACCACGCCACAGGTGGCGTTGTGGTGCACGAGCGTGTGGTATTGAGTTAACCGTCTGCTCACTGCGTCTGGAAATTCAATATCTTGTGAAAAACAACAAACACACCAAAGGCAATGTGAAGGCGTACGCTTTGAGCAAAGTCGAAGCAATGCTATGTGTCCAGGCGAACCGTCTAGAAAAGATGACGGGTGCACAAACCACTGCAACGCGACTCCGAGTGCCTCCTATGAGTGTGTTACTGTCGAGTAAACTTTAATACAGGAAACGATGCGAAGAGTCGCGCAAGTGTATAAAATAGCTAGGTAAACAGTTACAAGGCATGATAGGGTAACATGGAAATACCATTGTCGTTAACGACCGGATTCCGAAATTATCATGAGTCAACTGCCTCCTCAAACGTGGCAGAGGTGAAAATCACACACACCTGACACAGCCGTGTCAGAGCTCACATAGCAGGCCACCCGCTTATAGGCGTGTGGGAAAAGCAGAATCGACGGCGGTATTCTCACTACTTAGTAGCTGGCTCCGTAGCGGCGAATGGAAAACGTTTAAAGTGCCTACCCCAAATACTAACCCGCCGCAGCCAGCAGAAACAAAAAGAGCTTGTGCAAACTTGAACAGCCATACCGGCCGCGCAACGAGATGTGTTAAAATATGTACTTTAGAAAACCCAACAGTGGTGTTGCCGAAACATGCTAGTGGTGTAGCGGCAAGTCTTGCTGCACCGTGAGACAGACGTCCCATGCCTACCGCAAGACCGGCCGCACCGGAAGGCACACAAGTGTCATACCACGTATGTATGCAGTATCTACCACAGGGGGGGAGCGAGACGATCCAGCGATGTCAATAAATACCGGCTTTGCCTCCGTAGCTTCGCTGAACACCCCTGTTGTGCCACTGCAAGCAGGTACCATGTTCACTGTAAGATCGGCCGCGCTGAACACGCAGAAGTGCCGCGCACGACTGTGTAGCAACCAACGTAAGAGGCTCCAGCGACGTACGCCATCAACGACAACGTATAGGTTACAACCTCCCCGTCATGATGTGGTTGGCTTCAAATCCCGGGGGTGCCGCAAGTACAGAATGTATTGGCACTAACGACACCAGCGATGTGATCCTGCTGCGGGTTACAAAGCAGCCGCGTCGTCTGTTGAAGGTACACTTCTCTACGCCCATAGGTGTCGACCCACACCCATCGTGTGGTCGCCCGGACGACAGCGGCATCCGCCATCCAGCAGCGATGAGCATTTTACTGATAGTCATACATAGTGTCAAGTGGTAGCGCCGTCTGCTGAACGGTACACTTGTCTAAATTGATAGCTTTGATCCACACCAACGGTGCGTTTTCCCGGACGGCCGTGCTATTCATGGAAACCAGCAACGATGAGAGTATATATATGATACCAGGTACTTATTAGTACACTTATCTACGACTGTAGATGGCGACTTACACCCACGGTGTATTCGCCCGGACAGCAGGCCACCCAGGGGTACCAGCAATGCTGGGGTTTAACATGATAGTCGTAAACTAAACAATAATTATCGTTGACGACTCACGCCCAAGATGTATTTGCCCGCACGTCAGGCCGACCCGTAAAACCAGCAACGCTTGGCGCTTGCAGGATAGTCAAACTTTTCTCTATCATCATGATTAAAGACCCACACTTAAAGTGTGTTCGCCCGGACGACAGGGTGTCCAGGGAAACCAGAAGCACTGGGGGTTTACATGATAGTCGTACACGCATCTACGATCATGGTTGGCGACCTACACCCACGGTGTAATCGCCCGGACGGCAGGCCATCCAGGGAAACCAGCATCGCTGGGGATTTGCATGATAGTCGTACACTGATCTATTATCATCGACGGCAACCTTAACCCACGGTGTATTCGCCCAAACGGCAGGCCATCCAGGGGAACGAGCGGCGTTGGAGGTTTACGTGATAGTCGTGCACTTATCTACCATCCTCGTTGGCGACCCCGCCCACAGCGTATTCGTCTGAACGGCAGGCCATCCAGGGAAACCAGCAGCGCTGGGGATTTACATGATAGTCAGACACTCATCTACCATCATCGTCGGCGACCTACACCCACGGTGTATTCGCCCGGACGGCAGGCAATCCAAGAAAACCAGCAACGCTTGGGTTTTACACGGAAGTCGTACATGTATCTACAATAATCGGTGGCGACCAACACTCACAGTGTGTTCGCCCGGACGGCAGGCCATTTAGAGAAACAAGCACAGCTGGGGGTTTACATGATAGTTGTACACCCATCTACCATCATCGATGGCGACCTACACCCACGGTGTATTAGCCCGGACGGCAGGCCATCCAGGGAACTCAGCACGGCTGGGGATTTACATGATAGTCGTACACTCATCTACCATCATCGTCGGCGACCCACACCCACGGTGTAATCGCCCGGACGGTAGGCCATCCAGAAAAACGAGCATCGCTGGGGGTTTACATGACAGTTGTACAGTCATGTTCCATCGTCGTTGGCGACCCACACCTACAGTGTATTCGCCCGGGCGGCAAGCCATCCACGGAAACAAGCAGCGACGACGGTTTACATGATTATCGCACAGTCATCTACCATCATCGATGGCGACCTACACCCACGGTGTATTCGCCCGGACGGCAGGCCATCGAGGGAATCCAGCAAAGCTGGGGGTTTACATGACGACAGTCGTACACTCATCTACCATCATCAGGGGAGGTTCATAATTTCCTCTGGAAAAAAACAGTTTCTCGAGCCCTATATTAATTCCGGGTAATTACCGCTAACAGGAAATACGCATCCCTGGTAATAGCTGGACGCCTTTCCCACGGCGCCTGGACAAACCCACCTTATTTTCCCGACTAGACTTAAACTACCTTATATTTCCGAACAGACTGAAACTACTTTATTTTTCCCAACAGACTGAAACCACCTTATTATCCGTACAGACTGAAACTACCTTATTTTTCCAAACAGACTGGTATGCTGTAGCGACGTGAGTAGACAACGGAAGAAAGTCCTGAATTATTCTCGCGATAGAAACGAAGGCGCGTACCGTAGTGAGGAAGGGGTCGGGGTGTACTCATTTCTTGCAAAGCCGTAGTCATAAGATCATAGACCCTCGCATCCCTACAATGCTGGGACGGAGCACGTCGGGTTTTCACCGACCAGGAAGACATCGCGTGCACCAAGCGGGAAACGCCGTGAGGTGTTCGGCGAGTCGCACGAAGTGTGAGATGCATCCTACCAAGAGTCCCCTCGTAAGGCGGACTTCCGCATCTTGTGCGTACTTTCTTGCATCTGGATGACAGCTTCGAATGAATTTATTTATTTTATGGTGTGGTCACGCCCAGAGCCAGCAATTAATTGGGATACTACGTAACTGCCTCGTAGGTGCCTTACCGTAGTGGGGAGGGGGGAAAAGAGCCTGCTAAGTGACCCCGGATCTGAGTTACGTCTAGGTAGGGAGAAGGATAATTAAATATGCGAAGCTAATAAAGGGCGATGAGCCAAGGGCGTACGGGATTTGGATACCATACACCCCACCCCCCTAAAAACCTTGAAAAATAATTTGTCAGCATTTTGTTTTTTTTTCGGTGTTGTTTACAGTGCCAAAGAGGCGTTTGCAAGCGTTGTTTTACGTATACCTGGTATATCATACCTAGTGGTGACGGGTGGTGTTCTGATTTGCTGCTTTGTTGGGGGTGCTGTACCATCCTGTGGTAAACGGGCATGGATGCATGCTTGCATACCTGATATGCACCCGAAGTTTAGCATGGTTTTGCCGTTCTTCGGCCCAGCCAGGCATTCCATCAGTTCTTACGCGAAGAGTGTCCGGAGAGTCAGTCGTGTCTGTTTCCTTTTCCATGAGTTGCCTGACGGCGGCGTACAAGACTAGCATATATATACAGGAGCAGGTAGGCTGGGCACGAGTCAACGCCACTAGGCGTGATCAGCGGTTGGTGTCCCTGTTGTATTGTCGTTTTGGATTCGAAGATATGTAGTTTCTATCGATCTATTCGCAAACGAAGGAAACAACATTTTGATGTACCCACGATTGGACCCAATATAATAATGTTTTGCGCCGACTCAAGAAAAGGATGCACTTGACACTCCACGCCGCAATAGTTCAGCTTCATTAGTTTCACAATGTTGTCCATTCTTCAGCTCGAGCGTTCAACCCTACGCGACATACTCCACTAGATCACTTTATCTACTAGGCCGAAGAGCCTCCTCTTCGTAGTGGTATGGAAGGCCTTGTACCAAGAAGGGGGGATGACTCTTAATCGTCCCCTGGTTGATTTTAGATATACATATTGGATAATATGAATAGTATGATTTTAGTACTTTGTAGTGGTATGGAAGGCCTTGGATCAAGGAGGGGGGGGGGTGGCTATTAACTGTCCCCTGGTTAAAGTTTTGCATACATATTGGTCAAGCGTAGAGGGAGGGGTACGGTGCCAGGTACCCCCCCCCCCTGTCTGGAGCTCGAAGACAAATAATTTCGAGTTTGGCGTTAGAAAATGATTTTTCGTGCGCCCTCGGATGAGCCAAAACAAAAAATAAAATGCGTTTAGTCTAGTCAAATACCGCAAACCTTAACGCGGACGTACGGAAAATGCCGCAAAATGGTGAAATAAACGAGGAAAGCGCTCGGACGAACCACATTATGACTAACGAAACCAGGGGTTAAGATACCATAATCCCTCATCGAACGTAATGCTCATTTTACACGCGTGGGCGCCTCCTCCTCTTCCACCTTGCCTGGGCCTCGGCTTAGCCGAAAATCCCCCGAACAGCTCAATTTTTGCTTTTCCGAGCCGATCTCCAGGGGTCATAGCCGATGTAAACTTTAATTTAGTTTAGTTTATATTTTGGGCCTATTTTAGTCTTCGAACGCCGAATTCTGACAACTCCCCAGCGTTGCATTAGATGCTGGGTTCTGTGTTCTGTCTAAAAAGAAACAATTCTCTACTTTTGAACTCTATTTTCAACTATTGTACGAAGATCACCATTTAATGTATGCTAACGGTACGCCCACGGTTCCACCAGTGACTCTTGATTTGCCTTGTCCATATTATAAAAAATAAAAAAACACTCCAGCTGTGAGATCGAGGATTTCGTCGAAACTCACTTCGCAAGCTGTGTGTGATACATCGATCGCGCGTTTGTAGTGGTGTGGTAGGCTAGGGTACGGTACTGTTGCACAGTAAAGGACCACCAATTTGAGAACACATATTTCGAGTGAGCCTCAGTTTCTTATGTTTCCATCAACCTTAGGCAACCTTGAGGATAGGTTTATAAAGGATTTAGTATGGTGCTCTAACAAAATTTCTTGATCCTTCTTTCGTTGCGTCCCTTGAAAAGTGAGCATTGATTTATCATTCGAAATTTTCCTATTGGAGGGCCTTTACTGTATTAGTCGTACTGCAGTGTGCCGTGATAAAAAACTCAAAACGCAAATATCAGGAGTTACATCGACATCTAATCAGATGGATCCAAAATGAGAAACAAAGATTGGAACTACACGTTTGATGAGATATACTTGAAAACTGTATCAAGTGCGGTCACATACTACTTGTACCAAACCTCCCGGAAAGCCTCGAGAAAAGACGAGGAACGAGTTAAACACTTAAGATATTGTACACTACGGTAAGTCGCGGACGCGGTCGTCGCCTGTGGCTGCTCCTGCGCGGAGGACGAGAGGAAGGACGACCGCGACCTGGTGCGAGGTGTGTTTTTTGTCGGTTTGATTAACAAAGTTCCACGGACCTTCCAAGTTTGTTTATCTCCAAATGCCGTGGTATACGAAGACATCTTATTTAACTACCCGTGGTATACGGAGACATCGTATTTAAGAAGCGGATTTGGTCCAGACTGCCCTGTTTGGTGTTTGGTGGGTGCTTCTTCACATGTGGATTAGGAGGGTCTACGTATGTATGCCTGAAGCACTTGTCTGCGCAACACGGCAGCGGATTGCTGTATGAGACCTTCCAATTCGTCCAAGTTTGTCCACGTTTTCAAGAAACTGACCCTTTGGACCCCGGCTGATGGGGCGGAACCACATAAATCTGGTACGCTATTATTAGTATACATCTTTGTATGGGGCTCAGATGGGGTGTGGTGTTCACATTAAACCCGGCACAAAAGGTGAGCTGTGCTCATGTTGAAATCGAGCATGGTATCAGTGAAAACAGCGTTGTGCTCGTTGAGAAGTGTGGCATGATATCGGTGTTCCTACTGATTCAGATGTGGTGCTCCCATTGAATTCCGCACTACTATTCTATTTGGGTGTTTACTTTGAAATCTGGAATGCTATCAGTGTATCTACGTGTATGGGGTTCAAACGCGGGAGGAGCAAACATGAAGCCCTGCATAAAAGGTACGTTGTGCTTAATTTGAAATATTGAATGCTATCAGTGTCCCTACTCGTATGGTGCTACCATTGAATTCCGCACTACACCATTTAGGGAAATATTTGGTTGTTTGACCCTATGGGCCCGATTTCATGGGTTGGGATGCGCTTTAATATCCAGCAGGGCTCCATTCGGATGCAAATGTTCTGCATAATTTTATGTTAACCCTTTGGGGTCTGCACCTCCGGGTTTGGGGACAACCTATTTGGAATCAGTGTAGGCTAACATTTGCAACGAACGGTAGAAGGTTTCAGCAAGGATGAAATGCCTTGGGTTGACCCTTTTAGACCGGGTTTGATAGGTTGGGCCCACATTATATTCCGGCCATATTCCTTGGGATTAAAATTTTCTACCTTATTATCGTCGAAAGTGGGTGTGGTTGAGCGCTTCGAGCTTCGAGTCATCTACGGAGAGGATGTATATACAGGTATTGAGATATTTTATACCTGGTAATTGTTTATAATATATTGAGATATTCTTTATACAATGGCGTTTTCCCCTGGGTTAGGGTTAGGGTTAGGGTTAGGGTTAGTTTTGAGACCACAGAACTTATATCTCTCTGGGATAGAAGAATCGATTGGAAGAATCGGCACGGACACCGGTTGAACTGGATGTCCACAGGTAGAAAGAACGGTTTGATGTGAAGAACACACACACACAAAATATACTCCTACAGTCCTACAGTAGTAGTACCGATATACCTGGTACCAGGTACCATGATTCCACACTGTATTAATTTCGGGCTAGGGTACCCAGTTCCCACCCACAAGGTGCAGAAATATAATTTGCCCTCCGCAGGAGCCGCCGGAGGCCGAGAGCGAAGCGAACCGTAAACGGTCAAAAATCGTCGGAAATAAAATAAAAAAAGCCGCAAAACAAAGTCGTCGCAGGCGAGTATCGAACCCGGTACCAATATTACAGAAGGTGGTACCAGGACCGCGGAGCTATATCACCCTCCTCCGCCAGACCACCTCACTACGTTTTTTGGGCTATGTATAGTAGCAGTGCAAGCATATACAGAACGCAGGAATATTCCTGGATTTATCACGGTCTACCAAGGTAGTACTCGCCTCTATTGGACCTTCTTGGACCAGGGAAATTTCGTAGCGGAAGGGGAGAAACACGTGTGACATTGGGTTGCAAACAAATAATAGGTGATGCATTGCTAAAAGCATTACGCGGTCATATAACATATGAATTGATTTTTGCGACCCGAGATTGAAAGGTGGATATGACAACACCCTCTGCGTTTGCTCCGTACTGCCAAATAACATCATGTGTATTATACTGCTGCTGCCATAGTGCCGCACTAATGCAGTCGATAGATGATTGCGCACGGCTGCTGTTGATGCCGTACGCAAGGTACAGTACAGGACACCTACAGTGACAAGAAACACGGTACTGGGTAATATCGAAAGCAGGCCAATACTTAGATGTATATAAGAAGCTCGTGACCCTCAGTATTTCCGCCTCTTAGGTGGTGCCCGGTACTCCTGTGTATGCAAACCTTGAGTTGTACCGGGGCGGTCCCTACAGCGTTGGCGTAAGGGTCGATGATTGAGGAAAACAAGTGGACTCTCGGGGTTGCAAACGGCGAAATCAACAAGAAACACCCACCCTCACCGTAGGGGCGCGTGGATTATTAGTAGTTAGTAGGGCTAGGCACTGGCTCAGTATGTACTGGCAGTAGTAATCTACTGGCAGTAGTAATCTACTGGCAGTAGTAATCTACTGATTGACCCGGCCAGTATTTTCGCCAGTAGTTTTTATTT
>JBBMKB010135388.1:0-19233 GCA_037833945.1 Alaria marginata
TATATTAAGAAAAGTTAGGACCATATATATATCGTGTTCCACAGCCGTCAGATTTTGTCCCCCTCAAAACGGGTTTTCAAGTTTCCGCGCACAGATTGATTCGCATCACCCTGTTAACCCTGGTACTAGCTAGCACTAAGTGGAGCCGCCGACCTGTATCTTTCATAAGGACATACACACCCAGTAATACGCGCGATCGGAGTATCACACGCAGCTTGCAAATATGAGTTTTGACCAAATTTTCGATCTCACAGCTGGAGTGTATTTTTAATTTTTATAATAATACCTCACCCAAAACACTGTTTTGGGGCAAACTGATAAGGCCACCCAATTAACCAACCCATGGCTTAGGTATACAACACAAATCGCTTTGAAAACAAGAACAACATTCGGACGATTTTGGGTGAAGGAGCCCCGTCATTCAGAAAACAAACGCGAAAAAGAGCTATACTATTACCGGGGACCATAGTAAATAGGACCAAATATTGTTTATAAAAGTGGATTAATATATGGTTTTTTGGGTGTGCCGTAGGTCCTGTTTACTATGTCCCCCCGTACTAATAGTACCTCTGAAGCAGCACACGCCCCCTGTCGGAATCCCAATCCATGTTATGGTTTCACTGCCGTCACCCCAGCCATGTTCAGACACATTCTACGATAGAGGTTCTCCATTTTTTTTCTGAAGCTCCTCACTTGAGGAGCTCTATACCCTCACCGAATGAATACTTTTGAGCAAACTGAGAGTGCAATCCGAAGAGGAAACCCGTGGCCCATCTATACTAAAAAAACATGCGGCAAAAATAGAATGATGTTCCGACGATTTTTGGTTAAGGAGCCCGGCAATCCAAAAAATAAAAAAGCCAAAAAGTGATACCTCTATCGTAGAACGCGTCTTCAACCATCCCACCCCGACATCTCAACCCGCCGCAACCCTCTTTCCCCTGCCATAGCATTGAATGGAGAGAGAAAGTGTCGGAACGTCGGATGGCCGCGGCTATCGTGGCGCAGAGATGGATAAGGAGGGCTTGGCGGGACAGGGCTGCGATCGGGACGGCCTTACTAAAGGTACCTCAAGAGAAGAAAACGCGTCGACACATGCTACTATTAGTACGGTAGGGGTGCACGTAGGGTTTCTCGAGCTCTCGAGGTCAGGCATACACGGATGCGCGCTACAATAGAGGCAGCAGGTTTTAGGAATTTAGTTTTCTGAATGGCGAGACCCCTTAACCCAAAATCGTCGGAATGTGGAGTTCTTTTTTTGTTTGCAATATTTTTTTGTTGCATACCTAGGCCATGGGTTTGGGTTCCCTTGTCCGGTGGCGCTTTTAGCTTATCCAATATCAGTCTTTGGGTGAGGTATAAGGCGCACCTCTACCAAAAACCTGACATCGAGAAAAGTGGCAGTCTAACGTGACTAACAACCCCATGGCCTAGGTAAGCGACTGAAACAATATTGTAGAACACAAATGTAATTCGGGACCATAAGTGCTAAACCCGATGAACAATCCCATGGCCTAGGTGTACAACGAAATTTTTTCAAAAAAAACTTTGAAAACCCGGCGATTTCGGATTAATAGGTTAGGAGCCCCGTCATTCCGAAAACGTTTCAGCCTAAAACTGCTACCTTTATCGCACCGCGCCTACGAACCAACAAGCAACGTGAGTGTTTTTTTTGGGTGTTAGACTGTTTTTTATTTCAGCAACTATTACTACTGTTGTTTTTCCATGACTACAAGGCGACGGCTCTGAGGTATGCAACTCTTGCAACAGCCAACCAACAGGACCGGATTGTTTCGCAGCTGAGCTTGTTTTTTCGACTGTGAGGCGGCCGCTCTGAGGTGCACAATTCTTAACGACCAAATAACACAAATCGATTGTTTTGAGACTGACTGCTGTTGTTTTTCTGGGGCTATAAGGTGACCGCTATGAGGTACGCGCGAGACAAGGCGAAGCGACATGCTTTGGCGGAGGAAGAGAGGCAAGTCCTCGCCGCCCGGGAGGTGGCTAAGAAGCGACGACGGCAGGTCCTACAAGAAAAGGTACCCCGTCGCAGTACCTCCCGTATCGCCTCCGACGAACATAAAAACTTAAAATTGTCCTTAATTATTATGATGATGCTTGACCCCCGACAACGTGTAGCATGATCTTCAACGTTGATCACTCAAATCCTTCCCGAAAGAAGAAAACCACGGATTGTCCTTGATTGTTAAAACGAAACAATTTAAGTTCATCACCCCCCCCCTCTATATACAGCCTTAATAGTTGTACGCTTAATTGGGGGTGAATTATTTCTTCATTATTTATATTCACATGAATATTACATTAGGAACAGAGCTACCTAGTCTACATGCCTTTTTTTTTATGCTCGGTGATGAGTCTCAGAAGGGCGGTAATTGTGAGGCGGTCTTAGGGCAGAACCGGGAGCACAATCCGTGGTTTGTTGTGAGCGATACTTAGTACATTGTCAGATCCTGGTCTAGGCCTGCTCAAATTCAAAGTGCTCTTCAGCTGTGATACCGAGGGTTTCGTTGAAGCTCATATTTTTGTAGCTGTGCTTGACAACTCGATTGTGTGTGTTACAGGGTGTGTATGTCCTCATGAAGGGTATAATAGATTCCACATGCTACTTTAATCAGTATAATAACACAATTTTTGTTTCTGAGGCTGCTCACTCGAGGAGTTTTATACCTCACCCGAAAACGGACTTGAACTAAAATCAAAATTTGCAAACCGATTATAAAGCCCAGATGGCCTAGTTATAATAGAGAAAGTTATCGTGTTGCAAAACAACAAGAATGACATTCCGAATATTTTGGGTTAAGGCCAAAACGTTAGAGCTTACGTTTCACGCGTACCTCAGAAGTACGCGCTTCATCAGTAAATACACTTACTTGTAGCTCATTACCTAATCCGGAGATCCGTAAGCTGTAAATATACTTCTACTCCGATTCGTATTAGATGGTTTGAGGCTCTGCTGTGGCGTCTTCGCGAAGCACGTACTGTAGTTTACCATATATCACGCACAACCCGCAAAAAGGCTGTGGAAATGACGTGGGTGTAATCGTTTACCAGGAGGCCGTGGAAACTATTGTTAGGAGTGCCATAATGCGCGAGGCAGACCTGCGGTACTGGAAAGCCAAGGCCAACATCCAGGCGCCTATCATACAGCGCTGGAGGTGAGTATATATAGCGTGCGTCGTGCTTTGTTCCAGGGGGGGGATCCCACCGTAGGGATGGAAAATACATTTATGAGCTCCTCAAGGGAGGAGCTCAATATCTCACCCGAATCATGACATTGAAGAACTGTGCTCGCGCAACCCCACAAACCTTTCCAGGTGCGCTATTGATATCCCTAAAAAACAAGCATTCTAGCAAACCTGTCACACCACCGGAAGTTACTCGTTTGAGGAGATCAACCTGTCAGAGATTGTTGAGCCCAAACGTGGCACGGTGGCTCCCGGGTAGGCCTCTCTTCGTATAGTGTGGAGTGCGTCGTGCTTAATCGGACTTTTCTGTCACGATCTCGTTTTTCGTCAGTCGGTGGAAGAAGGCATGTAGGGGTTGTGGTACGATAGGGCTCGTGTAGCAATGTGGTGCAGATGTTAGAAGAGGGGTAGAATGCGTGCTGCTAGCTCGTACTATTGATAGAATACGTTTTTTCGAAAGTCTGTGTATCGGCCAATAACAAAGAATATTAGAACCAAGCGAGTGACAGTTTCTCGAATCCTTGGAACCCATGGAGTGACAGAGGTCCTCGATTTCTTCGCCAGCCGAACAGAAACACTATTCGTAGACGCCGAGACCCATGCTACTTTTTCAATCAGTATAATAACACCAATTAGCATTTGCCTTCTGAGCCTCCTCACTTGAGGAGCCCTATACCCCACGACGCGTTCCACGATAGAGGTAGCTTTTTTGGCGTTTTTATTTTCTGGATGACGCGGCTCCTTAACCCAAAATCGTCCGAATGTCGCTCTATTTTTGCAAAATGTCCTTTGGTATAGATAGGCCGCGGGTTTGTTCATCGGATTGCACTTTCAGTTTGCTCAAAAAACAACTTCGGTGAGGGTTAAGAGCCCCTCAAGTGAGGAGCTTCAGAAAAAAAAAGGTGAACCTCTATCGTAGAATGTGTCCCACCCAAGTCCCGATCTTGAGAAAACCGAAAGCGAACCCCGACGAACAACCCGCGTGGCCTAGGTATACAACCTACCGTATCGTATCACAAAACAAGTACAGTATATGAAATTCTAGCGGCTTCGGGTTAGGGAGCCTCGTCATCCAGGAAATGCATTAGTTAAAAAGTGCTACCTCTATCGTATCGAACCAGCGGCAAATTCCAGATCGATTCGGCGGCTGAACTGCAAACCGTTAACCTTGATGACCCGCTCCTTCATAACTTGGTACCCTTCTCCTAGGACACAAACCTTGAAAAAATGGTGTCGAATCACTTTTGCTGTCGTTATAGGGCAAACCCGACCTAACTCGAACACCCGAACAGGAATCACGTGCGAGCGGAGGTGCAAATTCGTATCCTTTGGCGACGGAGAACGCGGGGTTTCTATGCCGACTGGAAACGCTGGACAGCGGGGAAGCGGGAAGCGACGGCCGCCGTGGCGAATATACGCGAAACGTGGCTGAACTACCGGAAAAGGTATACTGCATGCAATGAACAGCACCAATCAAGTCCGGTTTCGTCCGTGACCTGTACGGGTACCAGGTCGAGACGCGGACTACGGTATAGTGGTGTACAGGTTGCGATATTTCTGTTCTCGACAAAACACTAAGAATGGTTTATCGTTGTAGGCATAAAACATTATTGAAGCCGTATATCTAAACCATGCAGGTTCCAGTTATCCATAAAGACACGTCTGAGAATGACCACGAAACCTCCGTGCACGCTATTATTGCAAAACCGCCTCGATCGAGCTAGGGCTAAACTGCGAGAAGCGGTGGACGCGTCTACGGCTAAGCAGCACCGTGTCAGGACGCACATGCTCAACGCCGTCGGGCGCGACACGGAGGAGCGATTTTCCCGCTGGAAGCGTTACACGCACTTTATACGGCAGGTGCGGGACATACACTCGGTCGGTCCTTAATCGCGGTATTTATTATATCGTCTCTGTCGAGCATGGAGTTCAATGCATGTCTTGGATTACAGTGGTATGAATCAAATGCCCTCCTCAATCTGTATTCAACACACCTGGTAACATTTAAGTTGCAGGACAGCTGTCAGGTTGAGGGTTTCGTCGAAACCCACATTTATTTGCAAGCTGTGCGTGATACTCCGATCGCGCTTTTCACGGGGTCTGCATGCCTTAGTGAAAGATGTAAGCCCCCACCCCTCTACATACAAGTTGAATGGCACACATAAAGTCATGCTGTATCTGGCACCAAAGACACGTGGTACGATAGACTAGGTATGAGTATAGAACTTTTCGGCGAAAACGTTTTCTGAGTGGGTGCGCTCCTTAACCCAAAATCGTCGGAATGTTATTCTTGTTTTGCAGCAAATATTTTAGAATACCTAGGCGATGGTTTGTTTTTAACGGTTCGCACATGCAGTTCACTCAGAATCGGTGTTTTGATCAGGCATGCTGTAGAGCTCCTCCAGCAATGAACATGCTCAGAAAAAAGGGTGTACCTCCACCGTGGCATGTGCCCAAACACGGTTGGTTACGATACCACCGACAGAAGGTGAGCTCGCCCGCGATTACATCGTGGTGAGAAGTGTAGAATTTCATTCGGTATTTCATCACACGTCTTCCTGGAATGAGTCATCCTACGGTAGGGGTGCAGCAATAGGTCCCTGACCTTCTAACATGAGGAGCTCAATATCTTATCCGAAACATGACGTTCAAGATTTTCGTTCGCGCAAACCAACATCTCTATCCGCTAATCCTAAAATCAATGCACTCGTAAAATGATCACATCAACCGGTAGTTCCTCACTTCAGGAGCTCAACCGGTCAGGAAGGTTTGACCCCAAAAAGTGCAACCCCTACCGTGGGATGACTCCAATCCAGAGATTTACGATATGATAATGCAACAGTGAATGTCTTGTGCCGCAAGCTACGATAGGGGTAGCACTTTTGGCCTACAATACTTTCGGAGGATGGGGCACCTCAACCTCAAACAAAATCGTCGGAATGTCATTCCTGTAGTCCAGCCTGAATATATTGTATGCATAAGCCATGGGATTGTTGCGTCGGGGTGCACTTTAAATTTCTCAAAATCACTTGTTAATAGAATAGAGCTCCTCAAGTGAGCAGCTTCGGAAAAAACATGGTGTCATAATGCTGATGAAAGTAGCATGTATGTGTCTTGTTTGGAGGCAAACCAAATTGCGATACTACTTCGCGCCTGGTCGCTTTTGTTTGGATAGCTAATGAATGCCGATTAGCGGTGTCGTATCCTCCAGGTGTATAGGTTCATCTTACCACTGTCAACGGTACAATGTGATTTTTATAGATCGATGTTGTTGTGGGGGTCGTGATGTATACCTAATGTTGTTGCGGGAGTTGCGCTGAAAGACCAACCCGGAAACCGCGCGTACACCATGCTAACGATAGAAGGCTCCGGTAGAGGGGGCGTAGGACGCGTTCTACGATAGAGGTATTAATAGCATTTTTGGCGTTTTTATTTTCTGGTTGACGAGGCTCCTTAACCCAAAATGACTTACTAATAGTATAGGAAAGTCATTCTATATTTGGAATATACTTTTTTAGTATAGAAGGGCCACGGGTTTGTTCATCGGATTGCACTTTCAGTTTAATCAAAATCAGTTTTTTCGGCGAGGGTATAGAGCTCCTCAAGTGAGGAGCTTTAGAGAAAAACATGGTGCTATTAACACTATTAACACTATTAACACCTCTACTGTAGAATGCGTCTGTTGTGGGAGTCGCGCTCAACGAGCAACCGGAAACTGCGCGCACGCCATGCTAACGATAGAAGGCTCCGGTAGAGGGGGCGTAGGACGCGTTCTACGATAGAGGTATTAATATCAGTTTTGGCGTTTTTATTCTCTGGTTGACGAGGCTCCTTAACCCAAAATCTTCGGAATGTCATTTTATAATTTGAATATGCTTTTTTAGTATAGAAGGGCCACGGGTTTGTTCATCGGATTGCACTTTCAGTTTCATCAAAATCAGTTTTTTCGGCGAGGGTATAGTGCTCCTCAAGTGAGGAGCTTCAGAGAAAAACATGGTGCTATTAACACTATTAACACTATTAACACCTCTACTGTAGGATGCGTCTGTTGTGGGAGTCGCGCTCAACGAGCAACCGGAAACTGCGCGCACGCCATGCTAACGATAGAAGGCTCCGGTAGAGGGGGTGTAGACGACAGCAACAGGAGCAGCAGCAATCGGCACAAATCGTCCGGTATACTCTGTCTGGAAACATAAAGTATAGATGTGTAATGGTAAATTCCTCACAGGTGTCTCACTTTGGTGTTGCACGTGTGGAAGGGATGTAGTGCGCCTTGAACGAATGAGTTTCGGCCCTGCTTGCTGTGTGTCTGTTGGGCGCTTGGTGTTTCGGCAGGTGAAACTGATGGGTGGTGGGCACGTGCAAGACCGGCTGCGACATCGGCTCGAGAGGTGCGTCAACAATATGTACCTAACTATGACGCGTGCTACGATAGAGGTATTTATATCGCTTTTTGGCAAATCTATTTCCTGAATGACGGTGGCGCCTTAATCAAATTTCGTTGCAATGTAATGCTTGTTTTTCTATACGGAGAGGGTTCATATCTCGGCCATGGATTGGGGCATCGGGTTGCACTTCGAAAGTGCTCAAAAGAAGGTTTTCGGTGAGGTATAGGGCGCCTTAAGTAAGGAGTTCCGGAAACAAAATGGTGTTAGTATACTGATCAAAGTAGCATGTGTAAGATTATATACAGTAGGTTGCCCGGTTTCCCCTCCGTATCGAAGGGTGACGGTACTACAGCAGGTATGATACAACGCCAGGTATACTCTCACGAGTGTTACCTTTACAACGACGCGAATCCCGCAGGTGGAAAGCCTTCGTTCGTCTTGGGCACATACAGAAACAGGAAGCGGCGCTTACAATTCAAGGTTTGGCGAGAACCGCTGAAGCCAAGAGCATAGTTGCCTCGCTGCGGAAGGAACGCAGAGCGAGAGAGTTGATTGGTCGCCAGGCAAGTGCTCACTTATCCAACGCAAGTGTGTACCGGGAGAGCGCTGTGAGTACGCTGGATTTCATGGCCAGGCATTTTTATCAAAATTTATATGCGGCAATGTGTGGTGCATACTTCAATCTTGACCTAATAGCTGACACAATACACCGATACCTCCACCCTCCCTCAGTAGAATATTATTATGGTTGTTATTTTTTCCCTCCGACAATATATAGTGTAGATGACATTCCGATAGAAATCAAAAATCCTTCCGTAAAGCAGTAGAGCATCCTTCCCTGCGTTTGCGCTCAGATATCAGTTGAGTGGTGGAGAAAAGACCAACAAACTAACGTATTCCTTCACTCACTGACACCCCACGTCGAGTCACTAACGCACCACTCAAATGATAATACGCAAGAACTCTCTTAATCACCGCATGCCTGAAATGTCTAGCCAACAACAAATAGTCGACAAGTTGTAGTCCACCAAGCCGTATCCTTGTATATGATACACACCAAGCATGATGTGCAGATGCTAAAGCAACGCGCGCCGACAGTTGTCTCGGAATACCAAGTCTCCGAGGGGAACCGCTTATATGTCGACTCTCCACTCTAATAGCACAGACGACGTCTGATTTGGTTAACCAAGCCAGCGACAAGCTCATGTCTGACCATGTTATCAACAAGAACCCCCCCGACTCGCTCGCCTTTGGCGCGGGTTGCCTGGCCTACACGCGACACCTCCTCCAACACGACGACTGAGCGCGAGTTCTGACGAAGAGTCCGACCGTCGGCGAGGGCACGGAGATGCGGTCATACTAGGGTGCAGAGGGACTCCTGAGTCATCCCACGGTATAGAGGTGCAGCAGAAGTGTCTGATCTCCCGGCATGAGGAGCTCAACGGTTCACCCGAAACATGACTTCCAAGATTTTCGTTCGCGACACCCGACCAACGTATCTATGCGCTAGTCCTGAAACAAAATACTCGAAAAAACAGAATACCAACCAGCAGTTCCTCGCTACAGGAGCTCAACCAATCTCGCTATAGGAGCTCAACCAGTCAGGAACGTTTGGCCCAAAAAGTGCAACCCCTACCGTGGGAAGACCCCCCTATTGTTTTTTGGCCCCGTCGTAAATTACAAACTTACTTTTCTCGTAATAGTTTACTTCTAGGAGACCAATGCTTCCGTTCCTGACTTCTCCCTGCTTTACGATCCGCCCAAACTGGTGCTTCGGATTGCTATCGCCCACTCGGAAACGCGTCGCCGACGAATGGCGTACCTAGCGTGACTCGAGTTGATTCCTCCCGAGAGGACCGATAAAGTACAAAGTATCGCTTCCCTCGGTGTTAACATAGTGGTTTGTCGTTATATGTTTGTGATTGAAAGTCGAACTGGATCCTGTCAGAGGGCAGTCATAAATATTGTTTTCGTTGTTTTGTTTTGTATCCGACAATGCGCAGCATGAACCTCAACGCCTCGATCACTCGTAACTAAGAGTATAACTGCTCCTGATGCCATACGATTCCGTCTTCTTCCTGTCCCTGCAAGCTGCAGATGCTAGTGCAAATTGCTTGAGATGCCATTAATGAGTCATCCCACTGTAGGGGTGCAGCAATACGTTTCTGAGCTCCTGACATGAGGAGCTTAATATCTCACCCCGAAACATGACTTCCAAGATTTACGTTCGCATAACCCGATCAACGTTTCTCTATCCGCTAGTCCTAAACCAAAATGCACTCGTAAGATGATAATAACCACCGGCAGTGCCTCACTTCAGGAGCTCAACCGGTCAGGAACGTTTGACCCCAAAACGTTCAACCCCTACCGTAAGATGGCTCTCATGCCGTCTTCTTCCTGTCCCTGCACTGCAGATGCTGGTTCAAATTGCCGTCGTCCACTTCAAGAAGCACCGCCGGCGCATGGCGTACCTAGACAGACAAGTCGATGCTTTCCGAAAAGGGCGGCAAGACATCACGTCCGTGAGCGTCCTCAAGGTGTGGCGAGGGGACTCTCACGGGCGCAGGGTGGCTAAGACGAAGGTCGCGGGAATGATACGAGGACGGAATGCGCAGGTAACTAGCACTTTTCTTGTTAGAAAACGTTGGCATGCTCGTAAACTATTCCTCGTTGCCGGATGGACACAGGGTACTTTAATCAGTACAATATCACCTTTAATATTTGCCTTCTGAGGCTCCCAACTTGAGGAGCTCTATACCTGACCTAAGCACTGATTGTGAGTAAACTGAAGGTAGGTGCAATCCTATGAACGAACCCGTTGGCCGGGATACAAACATGTCATTTTGCGAAACAAAACGAACATTCCGACGATTTTGGGCTAAGGAGCCCCGTCATTCAGAAACAAAAATGCCAAAAAGTGCTACCTCTATCGCAGCACGCGTGTTTGATCAATGTAGTATGCGTCTGGACCACGTTCAACTGTCTCTTCGCCCAAAGTTGAGGTGGAAACCCTGAATGCGTGGTGGATAAACATTTTGATGAGTGGATGCTTGGGCTCCAGAAGTAGCGATACGGTACGCGATGCCATGTAAGAAACTTGGATTTAGAGTCAGACCCAAAATTCTTATGTGGAGCAGGGCGGGTCCTATACAACATTTAGTATTAGATGTTGGTCTTCTTTGGGTTGGTGCAAACGTCGAGCCAAAAGGTAGTACCTCCCAATTTATTTACGCTGTCACCACCGCGAAAATTTAGCCGCACTAGTTTCAAGGAGGTTGCCCCTAAAAACATGGAAGTAGTTTGTAACTACTGTAGTATTGAATGGAAACACGCAGCATATCAGACGTCTGAATATAAACCGTGTGCAGGTATCTACACCAATGACAACAAACGTAGCATACAAGGCGCAAGAAATGGACAAGAACGTGTCCGCATACAAGTGTGTTTTGGATATTACAGTCAAAGAGCGGTACAATACATATGACACGGCCAACACCCGGTTCTATACAAAGCGAGAGGAATGAACAACAACGTGTATAACGGCAGCACACATGACCCGTAGCATGTCGAAGATGGACTCATAGCCTTCCTGAACATACATCGTAGGCAGATACCTACACCAATGGCAACAAACGTGCCATACGATATAAAACACAAGGATTAAGCAACAACGTGTCCGTAAATAAATGTGTTTTGGATATATATGAGCCAAACGGTGGTATCAAACTAAAGACGCGACCAACTCACCCTTCCTGCCACGTCCGCGCTTTCCCCTCGCTGACACACCTAACACTCAAAAAGAAGCCAACAGTTCTTGGATAGCTACATGTGAGTAAATGAAACCAAAAGCATACATGACCGCTGCCCCCAAAGACATAGCCACTACCCCCCGCCCTACACGTGCCCCCCTTAGGACCCAACGAGATGCCGAGAAATTTCGGCTGACGTAGGGTATGGTAATGAGCAGACATACGGTCGTTTCCCGAAAAACGTGATAATTGCCCCCAATATGTGACCTCTACCGACGTGTGCGCGCTGCCCTCGGGACACGACTAACTATAAAAAACAGACCCTGAGAGAAGCACTGCGGATTTGGAGGGGCGTCGCCTCTGAGGTCGTTCGACAGCGCCGTGAAAAGGAGGAAGCAGGGGCTGCAGAAGCTTTGACGCGAGATCGTTCGGCCACGCTGGTTCAAGCGGTCTGGCGGTCGCACGACGCAAGAAAGGTATCCACTGTAGACGCATGCATGCTGCGGTTTTGTCTGGGGCCCCTCACCAACATAAAAAAAAGACGACTTTAGAGAAACATTACAATGCAACTACTACGGAGGACCATAGTAAATGGGGAACCAAACATTGTTAGTAAACATAGATATATATATATATATATAGGTTTTTGTGTTGACCGTAGGTACTACTTACTACGGTATAGCCCCCCGTAATATTAATGCATGAATGATCACTGGGTATAAAAAGGTAGACGACGAGAAACACTTTGAAAAACGCATGCCGTTCGAACGGTTTTAGGATATTGTGTAGTAGCTCCTCGGTCGGGGGGAGCCCCTTGAACGCAGCCACTGTTGGCCAAGCCGGGAGCCCCGCCAACCAGGCGTATGTTGACCCAACAGCGCCATCGTGGCATGTGGCTCTAGGTAGATGCTAGAGGCTGCTTTCTTCACCCGGACCCTCTCTACTAGCAGGGATTCGGTGATTGCGGCGCCATCTATGGGTGGTTGTTTGGATCCGTAAACGAGGGGGGGGGGGTGGGGGGGTATCAAGTCCAACGACAAAATAAGCACATATACAGTATTTGTTTTGTCTTCTTCGTTTTATGGGGTTCCCTCGGTTTTCAGTTAATTTATGAGGATGTTTATGAGTGATCGACGTTGAATCGCGTGCCGCACTTTTACCATCGGATGGCAAACAAACACAATAACAGCAACAACAAGGTGCCGTTTTTTCAAGGTCGTAAATAGCAGTTAACCAGTTGAAGACCCTAGTAACGTCAGGAATGCTGCAGTGCCCGACCGTACCTCCTCTGCCACTAGGATGGGCGGGTTCTACGATAGAGGTAGCACTTTTTGGCTTCATTATTTCTGAATAACGGGGCTCCT
Source organism: Alaria marginata (assembly GCA_037833945.1). Classification (NCBI taxonomy): domain Eukaryota; class Phaeophyceae; order Laminariales; family Alariaceae; genus Alaria; species Alaria marginata. The sequence goes on from JBBMKB010135388.1 coordinate 12,708, forward strand.
TAACCCAAAATCGTCGTAAACTCCTTGTTTTTCAGTCCGACTGTTTTATTTACCTAGGCCACATGGGTTTGTTCATCGGGTTGCACTTTCAGTTTACTCAGAAATCAGTTGGTGGGTGAGGTTCAGGGCGCCGTCAAGTAAGGATCCCCAGAAAAAAAACGGGCGCACCTGCAACATCGCAGCATGTGTCGATGGCTCTATGCGCATGAGACTGTCTAAACCTCCGATCTTCGCACTAGCAGGGGTTCGATGACCGCTTGCGCTTTTTGAGAGTAGACCAAAGCTGCGGCAGAGGGGTCACTTACGGGGGCTTGTTTTGCAGTGTCTCGGGGTCGATCGCGCCAGTGACCCCCCCTTTTCCGTTGCGGTCTCAAGCTTTCGTGCTGGTTTAATTTTGCGATTTGACTCCGCAATGGGATGGTTGGCTCATCGCTCCGCCAAAAATTACCCTTAAATTTGTTTTTGTCAATGAGGGTACAGAGTCACTGGGGCGAGTGGCTCAAACCTGGTGGTGCCAAAGATAGTACGAGATCGCATAACACCCCCCGACACAGGGTACGGTAAAGGAGCACCCTTTTATTTCTACAGCTTCCTCGCCTGAAGAGCTAGCTCTACACTTGATGAAGCATCCCATGGCTTAGGTATTCAAATAAAGACGCGTTCTACGATAGAGGTAGCAATTTTGGCGTTTTTACTTTCTGGATGACGGGGCTCCTTAACCCAAAGTCGTCGGGATATCATTCTATTTTTTGCATTGTTATTTTTTTGTATAGATGGGCCACGGGTTTGTTCATCGGATTGGACTTTCAGTTTGCTCAAAATCAAGTTTTGGGTGAGGCATAGAGCTCCTCAGGTGATGAGCTTCAGAAAAAACATGCTGTACCTTTATCATATAGTAGAATGCGTCTAAAAGAGATTGCAAATCCAGAATGGGGTTCTTACGAATTTGCGGTAAAGAGCCTCGTCATTCACAAAAGATTTGAGCAAGAAGTGCTACCTCTAACGTAGCGCGCCCCCCTACCGCAGCCTCGACCGGCGGTTGTTAAAACCCAGAAGCAGGGGAAGAGGGACCAAGATTGAAGTGAAACAAAAAAAATGACATGTGCTTGTTGTTATTATGTTGGATAGTGTATCAGTTGAGGAGCCCGGTCAGTTAGACTTACTTTGGCTAAAACTACTACGGTAGGGGTGATACAGTAAGGCGGTGGCATGCCAGAGCAATATGACCAACTTATTTAGGGACGCCGCCTTATTCATTTGAAGGTTATGAGTGAAATTCCCAAGTGGCGCCGAGTGATTTGGACCGCCTTATAAGGGGATACCGCCTTACTCAGACCGCCTTATCGGGGAACGCTTACTGTACCGCTATCGTAGCGCGGGTTAAGACATTAGGCTCATTTCACAGCCCTACTCCTCTGTGCTGGCAGGGGTTCGACAACCGCTTGCGCGTTCGGAGGGCGGCTGTTCAAATCCAGAAACGGTGGAAGGGATACCAAGTCAGAAGCACTTTCCACACAAAGGTAACAAAACTGCACGGGTATTCAATATTTCGCATTATTTGATTGTATACATTTTGGGGGTATTTGTGGGTGATGGACGTTGGGTTCCAAGCTGCGCGTTGTCGGGTGTCAAGCACACCATAACAGGAACAATCGCTCACACCTATATTGGAAGTAGGTTCATATGGGAGTTGGGCTTATTTATCCAGAGTCATCCCACGGTAGGGGTGCAGCAATAGGTTCCTGACCCCCTGACATGAGGAGGTCGGTATCTCACCCAAAGCATGACAAGCCCGATCAGCGTTTCTGTCCGCTAGTCCTAAAACACATGCGCTTGTAAAATGATCATACCAGCCGGTAGTTCCTCACTTCAAGAGCTCAGCCGGTCAGGAACGTTTGACCCCACAAAGTGTAACCCCTACCGTCGGATAACTCTCAATAGGTTTCCTTTCTTGGCTTCCGTCGGTTTGGAAATGTTTACCAACAGAGGTGATCGGCGTTTAAGATCATGCTGCACATTGATGGAGTGGCTGCCATAAACAAAAATGTCTTAGGTTATTTATTCCCCAACACGATGCCTTCATTTTCCCACGAGTTTAGGGCAGGGAAGGGCAAGGGGTAGGGGCGGAGATCTTGGAACAAATTATCCCGTCGTGACATAGCGTTTTGGTTTTCGTGCACGTCGTCAAACAACCCAACGGATGGTATACCCAATTTCAATTTTTCCGGCTGGCACCTCGGTTGCTTCTGATGATGTGGTCGAGGTTTCTGTTCCTGTGTTGGAAGCGGGCTACGATAGAAGTGAGACTGCCCCCTCGCGTGCGGAGCTATATATACCTTACCCGGAAACTGACTTTCTGAAAACCGGGGAGGTCCGGCCCGATGAGTAATCCCTTGGCCTAGGTATGATAGAGCACGAACACTATCGTAAACCACAACGATATTCTTGGGGTTTTCCTCGCTCGACGAGCCTCACATGACGTGGCTATTGTGGACTCGCATCATAGCCCGACGCGTTCCACGATAGAGGTAGCACGTTTGGGTCATTTATATTTCTGAATGATAGGGCTCCTTAACCCAAAATCGTCGGACTGTAATTCTCGTCTTTCAATCTGAATGTATTTACACCTAGGCCAAGCAGGGTCTATGCGTCGCATTGCACTTTCAGTCTGCTCAAAATAACTTTTAGGGTCAGGTATACAGTAACACTCCTCAAGGGAGGAGCCTCAGAAACAAAATGGTGCACCTTGACCGTAGCATGTATTGCATACATCTCTTGTAACAATGTGTTCAGTTATGTGACTGGTTCTCTCATGCTCTGCTGCTGCTATCCTGTTGGCGCCACCCTGATCAGGCCGAGCTAGATCACGGAGCTGTTGGTTTGCAACGTGTAATCCGTGGACACCAAGTCCGATCCAGGTGCGGGTCAAAACCACCAGTTCCGCAGGCAGGAGCGGCCTCTGTACATATAGTACCGGTGTGTGTGTGTGTGTTTTTGTCCCATTTATTCTGGGCGCCAGATGTGTTGACGCACCAGCCGGGGTGACACAGGGACAAGGTAAACTCAGCATATGTATCTCCGCCTTTCGTCCTGCGATTCTTGCCTTAACGTTTGTCGCGAGGGGGGTTTAGCCGTCCCTTTCCCTCGTCGACATTTTAAAGTCGAATTTTGTTTACTCACGAACAAAGTATCGCTTTCCACTGCTAAATTGCGAGTATTTTGCTCCGGAGAGGTTCGAACCCGCAACATAGCCGTCACAAGGTTTAGGAGGTTACCAACTGAGCCACTGGCGATGCCAGTGAGATAGTACTCTACCGAAGCTGCTACGATAAGGCTAGCACGTTTTGGCCCAACTGTTTCTGACTCACGGGTCTCTCCAACCGAGGATCCGCCCACGGTCGTTGGAGTACCATCAGGATGGGACGAGGCCCCCGCGGGGGGAAAGAAGCGACCGCCATATCGTCTCCCGCAAACCTTAGAATTTGTTCGTGTCTTGAATAGCAGTGGTGTGAGTTAATTAGATTTCACCACTCCCCCGCTTAAGACGCGTTCTGCGATAGAGGTAGCATTTTTGGCGTTTTTATTTTCTGGATGACGGGGCTCCTTAACCCAAAATTGTCGGAGTGTCATTTTGTTTTTGCAGTATGCTTTCTTGGTATAGATGGGCCACAGGCCTGTTCATCAGATTGCACTATCAGTTTGCTCTAAATGTTTTTTTCGGTGAGGGTATAGAGCTCCTCAAGTGAGAAGCTTCAGAAACAAATGGTGAACCTCTACCGTAGGATGCGTCTTTACATACCACTCTTAGGAAACAGTTCGCGGTCTCAACCACCCCGCGAACAGTTCATTGAATATACGCTGGGCGCTGGTAGTCTTTCCCTACACCCTGCGAGGTTCTAACAATAGGTGGATTCCGTATCTAATAAATGGAACATGAGGAGTCGTTTTCCTCCCTCGGAATCGGTAATTTAGTACAAGTATTAGCCCCCGCACTACATCTAGCAATACCACTGAACCCACACAGAGTTAATAATTCAACCCCCACTACTACTCTATGCGTGTGTATACTATCCATTTCGAGTAAAAGGAGTTTATAACATACAGCGGCGCCCCAAAGCTAGGGTCTCCTTTTCAACCCCGTGCGCCCGAACTTCCCAAAATACGATATTGGCTTTTGAGCTCCAACCAGTTTGGGCAGCGCCAACGATAGAACAGCAATTTAGGAGGGTTGGGTTGGGTTGGGTTTGGTTGGGTTGAGTTGAGTTGAGTTGGGTTCGGTTGGGTTGGGCTGGGTTGGCATGCTGACAGTTTCCAAATATCCACCCGCGCGGGTCCCCATAATAGGGAGGGCTACAGAATCTCGCTCCTTTCGAGTTCCTTCCAACCCTCTCTCCCCCTTATACGCGTCTCAAACATCCGTTCGCCGCTTTATCTGAATTTCAACTATTATTGCAAACTGTAAGGTACACCACCTTCTTCTTGGGGGAAGCGCTGCGAGCGGCATCTTCAGGCCGTTTCGAAAGGCTCTTCTGGCTTACAGACAGATGGCCGGCCGTGGTGCACCAAGCACCGTCAGCGTGGTACGGAATCGGAGAGACAGACGAAGGAGTCCTTCATCTCGCGTGTCGAGCCACCGCCCATCGTTGTGTCCAGCTCTGCTTGCAGCGTGAGGTGTGGCTTGCTAGCCGCTTTATTAACCTTACCGTTGGTTTGATCCTCGCTCATTTAGTCTCCTCGATGAACACCACCAATAATGCGTGTACATTGTATGCACCCCTTCACAGCCTTGACCCTGACCCTATCCCTACGGTCGCGGAGGTGGAAGAAGACGCCCTTTATCTCGCGTGCTTAGCCACCGCCCATCCCTGTGTCCATCCTTGCTTGCAGAGTGAGGTATGTGTAAGTGCCTGTGTGCAAGAATTAATAACTAAAACTGGACATGCTGCATTCCAACGACATTGAGTTGGTAGTTCGTCAATTGGCGGGGCCCGTTATTAATCAGAAGCTTTTTCCCCGAACCGTATCACGAACCTCTATCGTGGCACACATTTGATATGAAACGCATACGGTACGCGACAGCAGTTAAGAACCTCCTATTTTGGCTAAAGCTCGCGGCTTATTGTGATGCCAACGTTGAACACAGGCTCTTAAAGACTATTATATAGGATTTAGAGTCGCGTCCTTGCTGAGCACAAATGCTTAGCTGTAAACTCTTAAATTACATAAAAACTCAGCCTGAAATTCTTAACGGCCACATTCTTAACACATGTCGTGTCTGTACAGCAGTAGGTACCCCCCCCCTTCCATTCACTTGTGGCCCATTCGTACCCGAACAACCTCTGTGCGGTAGGCGGACGTCTGTGCTGTGAGCACAGCGGGCCTCGTCCCCATGCACTGCCTGGCACGGTACAACGCTCGAACGGGCGAGGAACGTTCAAACGACGAGCACGCGTTCAACGATCGAAACCCGCAGCCGACTCCAGTGCTGCTGTGCTTACCACCATCAACGACCACGGCAGCAACAGCAGCACCAGCACCAGCACCAGCACAAGCTTCCGTGGTATCGGCAGTAGAAGCAGCATCGCCGGCACTAGCAGCAACATCAGTGGCAGAAATATCGTCACCCACTACCGGTGCTCCAGCAGACCACGACCCGGGTGGGCTAGTGCAGTGGGAAGAACAACGAAAACTGTCGGTGGAAGTTGCTGTTCGGGCAATCGCGAACATGTTGCTCCAAGCGGGGGCAAATGTGGACGCTGTTGATAGCGAAGGAAACACGCCGTTGCTATCCGCCGCCCAAACTGGGGGGGTGGCCCTGTGCGAGCTCCTGTTAGCCCGAGGAGCGAATGCAGATGCAAGGTGGGTAAATGACACCAGTATTTAATCAGTACCTGGTATACCAGTGTTAGACTCTGTGATACATTTCTGTTTTACGGCAGGATACTCAAATTATATCGGAACGATGTCTACCCTACACTGTGGGAGGACAAAACGAATAAGAACAGCTGAAGCCAGACTACAGGATCATGAAAGAGTGGAGTACTGCTGCTGTATTTGTTGTATTTTTAGGTTGCGATACCCCCGTGTTCATATAATTGCAGTATCGTCAGGTATCGTGCATGAGATAATGGGTTAGTCTACAAAAGGGGGGCGACGCAATCAACTACAAAGGTAGGCAAACGTGGCCGCTGTTGGCGGAGGAGGAAGCACGCCCCCTCCTAACCGCCGCCAAACCTGCAGAGGTCGCCCTGTGCGTGCTGCTCTTAGCCAGAGGGGAGGGAACGCAGACGCAAAGTACTGTAGGTTGACGTACACGGCAAGGGATGTCAATATCCCACCCAAAGACTGGCCTCGAAAAAGTAATGTGTGGACAGTTCCATGGCCTCTGTATTCCAACAAGAAGCTTGCTAGGGTAAAGGGGTTCCACCCAATGTTTTCCGACGCTCCTATTGTTGTTGTTGTTGTTCTCACATTAACTCATTGCAAAAATCAAGTCCGTGGTCACAGGACAGGCTCCAGTCACTCC
>JBBMKB010135499.1:0-19214 GCA_037833945.1 Alaria marginata
GGTTTTCTACAGAGTAGGAAGGCACACATATCTGGCCTTAGCGCGCCAGCTTCGCTGTGCTCGCCGGCTCGCTGCGCCCGCCCCCACGGCTCGCTGCGCTCGTCGATATATTTTCGATGTAAGCCGATGTATCGAAAAAATATCCATATATCGGCTGCACCGATCTACGATATATATAGTATCGTTAATTACTACCGATACACAGCCCTAATACATACCGGTATAGTATTTGGTAAATCATTGACCCATGCTACTTAAATCAGCACCGGTTTTATATCACCTTTGTTTTCGAAGGCCCGTCACTTCGAGGCGCTCTATACCTCACCCAAAACCCTGATTCGGACAGTTATTGTGAGCTCAACCCGATGAACCGTCTCATGACCCACAGCAGGTACACAATCCAAAGCATATAGCCAAACAAGCGTGGGATTACTACGACGTTTGGGCCAAGGAGCTCCGTCGTTCATGATTTTGTTTTTGCCGAAAGGTGCTTTACCTCTATCGTATGATAGCACGTGCCTCTTTGAGAACTGCAGATATTATCCCGCGCAAATGATAAAGATGGCATCTTCATAATAACCTTGGCTGTAGTTGGTGCCAAATTGATTCCCATATTATTTTCAAGTAATCTGTCACCAAACTCCGTTAGTTTGAGATGACGCTTTCTTTCTCACCCTTCCAGAGAGCTCAGCGCCAAGATCATCCTCCACGCTGCATCCGACAGCCAGTCCGCCGGAGGTGGATCGTCCCCCGCCGCCCCCCCATCCCCCCTTCGCCCGCCGTTGAGGAGGAAAGCCAACGCCTCCTCAGAAAACGAGGTTTCCCCTCCGAACGCCCCGAACTTGTTTGTTTAGATGAGACAGGCATGAGTGTGTTTGTTTTTCATTGCAATGGTTGCCGATTGAGGTGGAATATGATGTTTGAAGCGTGATCTAAACACAGAGACATCACGTGTTGCTTCTTGAAATACATGAAGCGTTGAGTCAGAATAAGCGTCGTTGTCGTATCTTCAAAAAACCGAAGGCTACTCGAGTCGGGAAAAATCAGTGGCTGTCGATGACAATATATATATTGGAAGCAGTGTGTTGGTCGTTTATTAATCAATTTCCACCTTAAAGGAAGACGGTATCAAGTGTTACTTCCAGACGCACACCGAGCATTTTTTTCTGTGCACAGCGACTTTATCGTACCTTCAGAAGGCCGAAGGTTACTTGGGTCAGGAATATGAGGCGATGCTTCTCGAACAGCCCCCTCGTAACCCAAGAATACACCGTGAATCGAAGACTCCTCCTAGATGACGAATAGAGGGGCGGCGTAAGTGGGCCGTCCAAAAAGGGGTACGAGTAGTGTAAATCGCGAGGCTGTGGAGTCAGGCGATTACAGTAGGGAGCAGCAACGACCTCTCATGACACGCAAACAGCGTGTCTGCGATTTACAAGCTCTTTTGGGTTGGAAAAAATGTAAAAACAGTATTGGAACCGACAAACGTTATAGTCCAATAACAACCCAGAGCCAACCAACCCACGAAATAATTCGGCTAGAAAATAAAGCAAAACACAAATGGCAGGAAGAAGTATTTCTCAACCATTTGTTTCTCCGAGTTTTCGTGGGTTGGGTTGGCCTTGGTTTGTGACGTTCGCCGGTTTCCAAACTGTAAACAACAGGTATATGGTTTCCTCACCCAACCAAAGTTAGTACAGCGCGAAGACCCTAACGCATTGGTTTGTTTCTTGGTTGAGGAACCCCGCCAGTCGAAACCAAAGCTACGGCAGGGGGGAGCACTGTTAGGGTCCCTCTTTTCAACGGATCGGGACCTCCTGCGCGAGGGTTTATCCTGTTGTTTTGCAGGCCGTGGATCGTTTATTAGTTGTTTGATGTCGCGATACACACGGCCATGGAAGTTGGTGCCGCATTAAACAGCGGGGACTATCATACTCCAACGTACTCCAACGACATCGGGCGGTTCCTCAGTTTGGGGTCCACGTCAGTCATAATGTTTCTGCCAACACTTGCTACCCCTATAGCACCACGTGTGTCCGAAACATGTCGTGCATGCTCTGTCTCGATACAGGAAGAACACTTACTATAACGCGTTTGACTCACCTGAGGTTTTCCACTCGCTGCGGCTGGTCGTCCACGGCCGGCGTGCTCGAGTGGATGGCCTTGAAAAAGAACCTTAGGAAACGCAGAGGCCGCGACATCATCCCAAGCAAATCGTCTGTTAAAGGAGGTGTGGCGTCTGACACAAAAATAAAAAAACAAGTCGATTGAGACCGCCGCCGGTGGGCAGCTCGAACCATACCCGCAAAATAAGCCATGGTGTGCTCACCTGGCGAAACAGTCGAGGCTGTACTGGTGTATGAGATCGACCGAGCTAGTGTCCAACTTCCCTAAACTAAAGGCTGTTGGGTGATAATGAGAGTATTATACGAGTTTCCTCAAATTAGTTTTTCGCGTGAAGGGTAGAGCTTCTCGAGGAAGGAACGTCATACATTTTGGCGTCACATCAAAATGAAAATGGTGAGCTCACCTTGTGAAGGAGTCGAGGCTGTACTGGTACATGAAATCGACGGAGCTTAGCTTCAGGAGCATGAAGTACATGAGCGACGCTTCGGCCGCCACAGGCCGGTACACCTCTCGAGCCTGCCGAAACAACACAATCGTTGTTGCAAGAAAGAAATCTTTGATGTGAGAGTTTGCATTGTTGGAAGGTATACGCATACATGAGGTCGACGGCGTTAAGCGTGAGGAGCGCAAAGGACATGCGATGATCCTATACCAGTCAGTGACGGTTGCTTCGCTACAGCAGTAGCCAGCAGCCTCCGAGTCGGTGATCGCTAACATAGTCGTCCATAGTCAGTGTTGACTACCACGGGGCACTATTGAAGCGCACGCATGGAAGCAAGCATCATGCCGTACATCTATGCCAAAATGTGGCGTGCTTAGTTCCGGTCCGGCAGTCGGTTCGTTACAACACGTACTCGAAGGAGTACGCTGCGGGAGGTTCCGTCTGATGGACTGGCAACAGCATAGCGTAACAATCTCGCCATATCGACCCCCACGAGCAGGCGTCGAGGAACATTGCTGTAGGATCTATCAGTACAAGGGCCCGGTACAGTACATCTAGCCGTTGAGTATGCACCTTGCCGAGACCTGACAGGTGATGGCTCTCCACGGGTCTCACTCTCATATTTATCTTCCTACACCAGAGAGTGCCGGTCAATACCAATGCATATTGTTCCGAGCTGAATCTTGCAGCTAAAGTTGTTTAGCAGCAACCCAATCGCTTACCAATCGACACTCACTACTCGTTGTGATAAACTAATTTCAACTACGTGAGCAGGAGGCATCATTCAATCCAACACTTACCAAGAATGATCGGCGGCAGAGCTAACGAATACAACAACAGCAAAGTGGGTGTACTTCTAAACCCATCGGCATACTGAATGGGCTTACCTCGTTGATGCCCGCCTCCGTCTCCTTCCCCAGGGCGACCGCTTCGTTGATCTCTCGAGCGGTCTCTTTCATCTCTTCCAACCCCTAAGCGAGGCCGGCGGAATATAGTATGCATGAAAGGAAGATAGAAGAGTGGGATGTCCGCTCATTAATGTACACGAGTATCGTTGCTGTGGTGGATGCCGGTTACCATTGGGTTTAGGCATGTGTGGCGAATACATGAAATGGTTGGATGATTTGCCTCGTTAATTTCTCGGGCTGCCTCGTTTATCTCTTCCGATCCCTGCGTGAAATACGGTGGGACAGGCAGCCCCATTTTCATTCCAAATATTTCTATAGCGGCGTACTTCGCGAAATGATGATACTGCCGTGGGATCAGTCGTGTAGTGGGATGATCGAGGCGGATCGCTGTCGGCGCGCCGGTACCTTCAGCGCGTGATTATTACTGAAATGGCAGACCAATCTATGGTGTGCTTTCCGGCTTTGACGCACAAACTCATAAGACTTACAAAGCTATAGGGCACAGTCACTGGCGCGAGTGCGCCTGAGCCGATGAAAACCAGGGCCTCAAACGTGACCCCCCTACCGTAGCCACGGGTTGTGTTGGGCCCAGACGTCGTTCCTACAAAAACACGTGTACGGCACAACTCCCCCGACGTATGACACCGTAGGTGTGCACCTACTGTAGATGTTCGTCTAACGCTCCTCATTTGAGGAGCTCAACCCCCCAACTCCCCCCAAAAGGACCCTGACAAAAACATGCAAGTGCAACCCGATGAACGACCTCATGGTCTAGGCATAAAACTAATCATGCCGTCAAAGCACGAAGGTATTCCGACGACGTTTGGTGGTTCCTTCGTTGAATAGCCAAGTCAAGCCGAAGCGTTTAGACCAAAACATGCCACCCCTATTGTGGCACGGGTACCCCCTCCCACCTCAATAAGGCCGACGTCGGCAAGGATATCCGCCGGAGCGTCGGCCAGACGCTGCAACAGCTGGTCCTCCAGTCCTTCCAGCTGCATCTTGTATCGATTGGAAGCCTGTCGTGAATAGGAAGAGCGAGGTACATAGCACGCATGAAAACTCGTAGGTATACGAGTTAGCTGGACAACACGGCTATTTATTACTGGCGTGGTGGAGCAGGAGCGAACTAGCTGACATAATCATAAAAAAGACATTTGAGCCACAATGCGTCCGTCAAATAAAAAGACGGAGAGCTCCGCGAATTATCGCATGCAAAAAACCTCTTTGATGCCTCGTCAACTATTATCTAGCAGACGACCCGAAGCCATCGACCTCACAGCGCTAACAAAGAAGCCTGCAAAGCTGAGTGTCGACCACCCAATGGGTCAACGCAACCTTACTTGGTAGTCCGCATACACTCTCATATATATATATATATGTTTTTGTGGCAGGAGAGGGGTTAAGGTCACCTGTACGAGATCGTTCTTAGTCTTCTCCAACTCTGGCTGTTCGGCGCCGACCACTGACGCTAACAGCTGATCCTCCAGTCCCCTGCACATACCAATTCACAGGGGTTACGTCCAAAATTCCGCGACGTCACTGGAGGTGTCATTTTCGTGCCTTTCAGTGGCTAATTCCGCAACGTCACTGGAGGTCTCGGGTTCGTGCCTTTCAGTGGCTATGGGGTTGACGAGGGTGTACGTGGCCAACACCTCCTATTATGTCGGTTTTAGCCAACTACTCCCATTTTTCCTTTATCTCTGATCGACTGCCTCACATCGAAACTCCAAGCAAGAGCGAAAACCGCACCACTCGTATATTGGTTACCCCCTGAGAAACTGTATATACGAATAGTTTGCTTCTCAGTGTCGATGAGACTGACGAGGACTCACGTAACGACGACCTCCAGTATGACCGCCCCTCCACTACGGCGTGCTCGTGGCGACTATTATTCGTGTCAGATACAACCCACACACCCCCCACCTCTCCACCGTCCCCGCAACACGTTGTGGGCGGCCTCCCTACCTGGCCTAACCCCCCCGAATAACCCGAAGCACATACTACACCCAAAGTTCCCCGAAAATACAGGCAGGCGTGGCATTATAATAAGCCAGATATACACCGACCGCTACCAGATGATATAGACTAGATGGATGCATTGCCTCTCTGTGGCGATGCAGTTGATGAGGGTGCGCGTGACCATTGCCTCTAACGGTGGATCCACCCCACCTCTTCACTATCTTCCCTTGTTCCTAGACCGCATGCCGAGACTTGAGGCAAGGGCTGAAACAACAACACTCGTACATCGGTTCCAGCGGAGATGCTGTATATGCCAAGCACGCGGATTGCCTTAGATTGACGATAAAGTTATTGAAGATCCACTGAGCGAATAACTTGAGCGTAACCTTCCCACCACCACCCACGCCTTGCCACTCTATTAGATCTCATCCCGAAGCTTAAATCAAGAGCAAAAATCAGAAAATGCAATTCCTAGTTTACCGTCACCACAGTAGCTGAGATATGATAGCCTTTTAATAGGTGTATGTCCTGCCTCTCAGTGACGATGAAGTTGATGAGGGTGCACGTGGCGAAAACTTCTGGTCGGTAGTGGGGGTTCGAAAGGCGGGTCTGGAGGTACAGCCTGAAGGCCGGGTCGTACTCGCAGTCCTCTCCTCCCATGCGCAGGAAACAGTTACTCCCTTTGCGGATCACCGCTCGCTAAAACCGTTGGAGACAACAAGAACAAACACCGAAGAGCACCAACGTTTATCGGCGAGGTTGCACATGTGTCGGATGTATCCTATGCGCACTGAAGACGCCCAAATAAATAGTTGGCTGTTGACGACGGCTCTATTCCGCCCACTAACCCACCCACCCACCGACCTATCCACCCATCCGCCCAATCACCTATCGACCAACCCACCTACCCACCTACCCATCGACCCACCCACACATCGACCCACCCACCAACCCACCCACCCACCGAGAAACCCACCCCCCTACCCACCCACCCACCGAGAAACCCACCCCCCTACCCACCTCCTCCCCTCATTCCCCGCCCTCCCTCCCTACCTACTCACCCACCAACCCACACAGCCGGCCAGGCACCCATGCGTTTCACTTGCAGCACAGGGTTACAAGCAATATCGATGTATTGTGGACAGGTATCAGCGATTATCCCAAACTAGTCTGTATCAAACTTTGAACATTTTGCACAGGGAGGCTCTATCCAACCCCGGGGACACACTTCTTGCGTCCCTGCCTTCTGGTCCCAACATCACCTCGAGAGTATTACGCATATAGTGTCACCTGTAGCACAGGGTTAAGAGCAGCATCGATGTCTTGTGGACAGTTCTCAACGATGACCGAGTCGCCCTGCTGGATGGCCGCCACTACCTTCATCATCCAGCGGGCCTGCGAGCACACATTAAAAATTATGCGTGGTGTCAGTTTGCAGCAGAGATGTACAACATACCAGGCAGCTATATAGCAAAGAGGGGGTACCACTGCGACGACACCCCCTGTACCTGCAATTCAGTTCTCGAACCATAACATGTCCGTGAAAGGAAGATCGACGACGGGCTAACGTCTACCGATGCCAACCATCGCTAGTATCGGGTAGGCACATAATCACAAGCAAGAGACAAACGCTCACAGCCCGCTCCCTCAAGAGCTACCTTACATTATTATGAACGTATACACCAACTATATGGTTGTGTTTTCGTTGGCTTTGCCCCTGATCAGGTTAGAGTCATCCCACGGTAGATATGCAGCAGAAGTTTCTGAGAAAAATATCTCACCCGAAACATAACTAACTTTAAAGACGTTCGTTCGCGCAACCTGACCAACATTAATATGCGCTAGTCCTAAGAACAATGTACTCGTAAAGTTATCATACCAATCGGTGGCCCCTTACTTGAGGAGCTCAACGAATCAGGAACGTTTGACCCAAAAACTGCAACCCCTACCGTGGCACGAGTCGTCATGTACGTATGATACTGGATTGGAGGGTGCCCCCTACACCGGCCGTGGTCGCACCCATACGTCGTCGTCTTCTAGATTTCATATTAATAATGACCCCTGGCCTGGTGCCTACGGTAGATGTCTCACCCACACTTCCTAGTGACTGTACACTGTACCCCGAGAACGAAATACGGCCGGTGGGTTTGGCGTTCAGGGAAAGGTCACAAGGCTGGAGGGCTTGCAACCTCACACAAGCAAGGTTTTCGTAGCCGCATACTGCTGTACCTGGCATGATCCGCGCACCAAACAAGTCTAAGGTTTTCCCATCACCAAGATGCTGTTGCGCCGGCGGGGGGGGGGGGGGGGTTTTGCGAAAACATGAAAATAACGTAACACCGCTAATCTCAAGGCGGGCAATACTCCGGAAATATGTTTCTGTTCGATTTGTTTTCATCTAGGTAGGTATCATCGAAACACCGGAAACAACGTTATTTAATTGTACTTAGGGGGTGCACGTTTTCTAACCAAAGTTTCGACGGCGGCTTTGGACAGCTCGCACGAAGTCCCAAATCCACCGCTTTACTAAAAGTGCTACTGTAGTTTAGATATGCAGCACTATCCGCTAGACTACCTAGTTTCAGTGACTAAGTGGCCTAGTGGGTACTGCTATATAGCAAACAAAATATATGGTTTGGAGCTTGTGTGATAGTCTCATTTTACGATAGACGTCCTCAAACTTTTTTAACGAAATCGCCGGTTTTGAAACCAGATCCACACCCTATCTCCTACAATACGGTGCCCCTTGCCGCCCCGACGTCATCGTTCGATGGTCCTTTTCCAAAACAAGAAAATATAAGAAGATCGTTTTTCATATCATTCTTCCTCGTGTCGGGCAGCCATGAAACGTTCGTTAAATAAATCGCTGGTTTTGTGGGGGTCTATGGTAGAACGAGTCGATAGCACCAGTCTCGCTAGCGTTGATCTACTGGGACCTCCCCTCGCCATTGGATAGGTGTCTAGAAATACGTTATTGTAACTATTCATAATATTCACAAGCGCACACGCTCGAAAGTAACAAATGTAAAGCCGGTTTGATTCGAACCCACGGCACACGCAAGTTAGTTATATACTGGCATCATAGCACTACCCACTATAAATAAACCACGATGTCGACTGTGACCTAGTGGCTTGGCGGATAGTGCCGCATAACTACCAGAACACAACAAAATGCAAGTTGTACGGAGATATTGGCGGAAATCCCGAATTGAGACGCTTTGTATACTCGTTTTAAAACAAAACTCAAGGACGGTAAATGACTCCTCTGGTCCGCCTTCAAATTCGCCGCTATTTCGTATTTCAAAGGAAGCGAATCATCGGGATAAATTTGTGACTTAGTGACAACTAGGATAGCTGATGGTGGTCCTTCGCAAAATGTAAGTAACTTGATTGTAGAGTACGGAAGAGAAAAAAGTGCCTAAACAGCTTTTGTTCTCTTGACCTTGGTGATCACGAGTGTTGTCGACGTATCTCGCGGTTCGCCGTAATTATAAAAGTGTTAGCCGAGCACCGATTGGACAAATTTTTATATGCACATACTATATTATTTTGAGCTTTTTGGTAAGTTTTTGCTTATGCTGCGGTGCGGAGTATATTTTGGTCTACTCGCTGGGCCCCAAAGACTACTGGGCATTCAAGATTAATCGTTCTCACCTCTCCCATCTGTAGCACATGCAGGGAGTGCCCGCTGGCCTCCGTTGCAACCTCCTCGTGCCGTCGCAGCCATCTGACAACAAAACAAAAAAATTACCAGCAAACCAAGCGAGGAGGGGGTGATTCGTAAGGAACGTAAACATACTATCAAAACATATGTCTGCCAACCATGTAGGCGGACCAAGGTTTTCGCGGGGGGAGCAAAACTAAGGACTCTTGTTTGAGCATTGTGTGGTAGACCATACCGTAGCATGCAGCTAAACATAAGCAATATTCGACCACCACACGAAAGAAAGTGCCGTTGGATTCCGGAACCACCTGCTCAAGGTTTCCACACCACCTGATGCCCTGCATGTGCGGGTCGATCCCCGAGGGCCACCTCTGACACAGGGTGGTTATGCCTTCGTTCTCGGTGCCATTTACGCACCGTGACCGTATCATACGCGAACCGCCTTATGGGGGTTTCCATCTCACTGTATACCCTGCCCCTGCGGTTGGATATCGTTGCAAGCGTCTATAGAAGAACTCTTCACGTGAGCAACGCGAAATAAATAATGGTTGCACCCGCGCCAAGCATACGCCAAACGCCTCTTAGTGGCTTCCACCTCACTCACCTGATGCCTTGGAGCTGCGGGTCGATCATCAAGGGCCACCTTTGACATTGGGTGATTATGCCACCGTTCTCGATGCTAATCTGATCGGAGGGAAGGTGCTCGTTCTGCCACTCGGCCACCTGCGAGCACAAAGGATAAAAACGACAATGTACCATGGGTATGTTTTTAAGATTTACGACCCGTTTGTGCCCAGGTGTGGCGATAAAAAAAACAGTAAGTTCGGTCTTCTCCTCTACATACCGTGTCAGGGCCACGCGACTCGGCGTTCTAAACTCCCGGACAGCTTGTAAGCCGTTTGGCACAAGGTCAACGTCTACCTAGGGGCCATGTTTAAACTAACACGCATAACACAAGCAAACCACAAACAGGTTTTCCAAACAATCAAAGAACAACTAACGCAAACCAAGATCCGAACCAACGAACGCACAACCAATCAACGAACCAACCAGCCTACACAAACATAAAGTAAGCAACCCTAAACGACCCTCCCCGCTCAACACGTACACGTAAAGACGCAACGTACATCGTTTTGGCTGCACGTTTTAGAGATCGGCAGTTCGCCGTGTGTGACATTAGTATACCGTTCGAGATATTGAGATACGTACCCTGCTGTCGCTGGTGAGCATTTGTAGAGGATCCAGCCCCTCGCGGAGCGGGATAGCCTTTGCCGTCAAATCCGGAAGCCACCTTCACGGGCGGGCAGGCAGTACGACAAAAGGGCAGTATGTTTTGGTGACATTTAGTGCAGGATGCTTTTAAAAACAAGGAGGCCATAACCGAGAAATGACACGACGCGTGCTATTATAGAGGTAGCACTTTTCGCTAAAATAGTTTTGGACGGCGGGGCTCGTTAACCCAACGTCGTCGGAATGTCACTCCTTTTTTGCAATCTGATTATTTGGTATACCTTAACCATGGGGGAGTTCGTCGGGTTGAAGCTTCACTGATCTCAAAACCAGGGTTTAGGTGGGGTGTGTAGAGTTCCTCAATTGAAGAGCCCCAGAAAAACAAACAATGGTTGATGCACCTCCACCGTAGCCCGTGTGACACCGGTTACTAACCGATAGCGGTACGGGCAGTTTAGCTCCTAACAGTTCTGGCTGGCTGCGCTCCTCCACTGACGCGCGCAAACACAGGGGTAATAGAGTTTAGGGCCAAATCGTTCTGACTGAGTCATCCCACGGCAGGAATGCAGCAGGCGTTTCTGAGCTCCTAACACGAGGAGCTCAGTATCTTCACCCGAAACATGAGCTCGAAGACATTCGCTCGCGCAACCCGACCAACGTTTCGTATGCAGTAGTCCTAAAAACAAATTTACTCGAAAATGTATATCATTCTAACCTGTAGTTCCTAACTTGAAGAGCTCAACCGGTTCGAAACGTTTGGTCCAGAACGTGCACCACCTACCGTGGGATGACTCAACTAAGGAACTAACCAGCATTCATGGTATGCCTAGGCCGTAAAATGGTTGATCGGGTTGCACTTTGGTAAATTCCCGGAGGCAATGGTTGGGTAAGGTATGGATCTCCTCGAGTGAGTAGCCTCGGAGGAGTGAGGAACTACTCGACATAGATGTTGTTGTACTTTACAAAGCTGTTCGCCATTCACGTAAGCGATGGGGCTGTTTTTCGGGTCACATTTTCAGGTTTCATCAACGTCAGGGTTCGGGGGCGAAGTGTAGCGCTATTCAAGCGAGAGGTAGATGGCACGGACGATTTTATGGTGACTGTAGGCACTGGTTGTCAAGGTTAGTGATCGGGCTAGCGTCAGCGGTGGCGTGTGTTAGTGTTGGGGCAAGAGTTAGGATAAGGGTTACGAGTCATCCCACGGTACAGGTTGCGTTTTTTTAGCCAAACGTTTCTGACCGGTTGAGCTCCTCAAGTGAGAAACTACCGGTTGGCCAGATCCTTCTATAAACGACTTCAGTTAGTTTAGGACTATTAATATATCATAGAAATGTTGGTCGGGTTGCGCAAACGAACATATTTGAAGTCATGTTTCGGGGCGAGATATTGAGCTCCTCATGTTGGGAGCTCAGAAAATGTTGCTGCACCCCTATCGTGGGAAGGCTCTTATACAAACAAGCTGTTCCAAGCACGGTGGAGTGCGGTGCCCTACCTGTTTCTCCACAGCTCCTGTCGGTAGTCCTTGCTAAACGCACCGGCGTAGCTCACGAAGGCGGCCGCCAGGAGCACGTCCCCGACAATGCTCGAACCCCTATTAGGTGAGGTCATTCGTACCGATATAGCCAAAATAGGAAGTGCAGAATGAAGGGAAGTGGAGGAGGGGAGGTGAAGTGGGGGAGAAGAAGGGGAGGGTAGAGAGAGGAAAGCAAGAGGGGCAAGGGAGCAAAGGGGGCGGCATCAAACTATGTTATGGCACATAGGCTTTCCCCTATCTGATACCATATACCTGGTACATTTTACCTATCCCCTGAAGAAGCACTCATGAATCTATCAGGGTAGACGATGCGCTAACTCCACCGTTTTAATCGTGCATACGCAATTGCATAAGCGGGCCAGGCGCATGACCCATGCCCGGTTTCTTCAAGGCAATACGATATTTGATCCGTCCCTGACACGCCTCGTCTCCAGGCCCCCTCCGCATATTTCTGCCCCGTATTCTCTTTGGGACCCAGATAGACTGACAAAATACACGACAAGTGTGTTAATGTTAACCGTCGCGCCTCTCTATCGACGACGATACCGTACCCCACAGCTAGCCGTGGTGGCTTCTTAGGGCAGGTGCTGTATGACCGTCGCTTGGTTTCGACCATTTCCGCCTGTGAAGTTCAGAAGGGGTTAAACGAAGGCCCTGTGTGTGTTTTCGTCCCATTTATTCTGGGCGCCAGATGTTTGAACGCACCAACCGGCGTCACACGGGGGAAAGGTAAACACAGACGATTTCTTTCCACCTTTCCTCCTGCGGTTCTTTCCTTAATATTTATCGCGAGAGGGATTCAGCCGTCCCTTTCCCTCGTCAACTTTTAAAGCCGAATTTTGTTTACTCACGAACAAAGTATCGCTTTCCACGATAATTGCGATTTTTTCACTCCCGAGAGATTCGAACCCGCAACATAGCCTTCTGAAGGTCTACGAGATTATCAACTGAGCCACTGAGGACGCCAATGTTACGTTTATTCGTCTCTGACCTTGTCTGCAGTCGCTCGACCTCTTCTCCCCAGCGCTCGTTCTCGCTGGCCAGACCGTTCGTCAGCCTGGTCGCGCGCGGTAACATCGTGGTGGTCACGACGACGAACCAATTATTTCAGCAGTGCGATAGACATCCTGCTATTGTTGCGGTAGAATTGCGCCTGGATGTTCTGAGGCTCTTTTCTTGAGGAGTTCCATACCACCCCCAAACACCGACTTTGAGAAATAATCCCGGTGCAACCTGATGACCAACTGCATGGCCTAGGTGTACTAAACAATCGTATTGAAGAACAAGAATGAGAGTCCGACGAGTTTGGGTTAAGGAGCCCCGTCATTCAGAAACAAAATTTGCCGAAACCTGCTACATCTATCGCAGCACATATCGGGCTATGTGGGTGTCGTACAACCCGTCGCACTTAAGTCAAACACGGAAAAGCACCAGCCCCGGGCTAGCAGCCAGACGGTGGTCTCGTGTGGCGAATGCTGAAATCGTCATTTATGTTGTTCGTCATATTTTCCCTCTCGAGTCCCAAATGGGCAACATGGGATAGCAAGCATAGACGTTCTGGCAGTGCGCATCGTCATAGTCCCTGCTGTGCTTTGTATGTGCCGTGGGAATCTTAAACGACACAGCAACCATCTGCCCAACCATGCATGCGACGGCAGGGGAGCCCTTAAGGGCGCCGGGGCTCTTCGCTGGAGGGACTCGATGCCTCACCCAAACACTGATTTAGCGAAACAAATCAAATGAAACCCAATAAACAATTCCATAACCTATTCATAGGTATTTTACGAAGAATAGTGCAAACCACAAGCGGAGTTCGGACGATGTTGAGTACCCAGTTCCTGGCCTGGTTAACCTCGCCAGGTCAGACATATGTTCACCCCAAAAATATACCTCTATCCTAGAAGAGACGCGTCCTTACAGCGTATGCTAGCATCGTCCTTACCGTTCCGCGAGGCCCAGCCGCTCTTGGCAGGCTCTAGCCTGGCCTTCCACTTTCGTCTTTTCCTCTGTGGCCGCCATGAATGACTTCTCCAGCTTCCCCAGATGCGCCTTGATGACAGCCAAGGCGTCTTCAACCTACGGCGGGTTGGAGAAGGGTCAACACAAGTTAAAGTATAAAGCTTGGGATTAGATACACTGATAGCGTTTGATAGCAGCCAAACCGTTTTCAACTAGCGGTGGTTCGGAGGGGGGGCACGAACTGTTCAAAACCGCGCCCGAGATATCATGCCACTGCGGTCTTTGCCATGACGGCACCGCTGTGTTCTACAACCGAGCTAGACTTAGCAAACGACGCAGATGCTTCGCTAACGCTCAACCCTGGTTCTATTGCAAAAATATCGGACGAAAATTCTAATCGTTTCCCCCTAAGGGTCGTTTTTACCGACACATCTGGCGAACTTGCCAATTTGGCAAGTTTCTGGCAATTCTTTTTTCCAAGTTCCGAAATAGCAAATAGAAGCAGCAAGTAGCAAATAGAAAACGAAAAATCTCATAAACCTGCCAACCAAGGACTGCGGAAATACCCCAGAAAACCTTTGGCCAAAACCATGCAATTTTGTCAAATCCAAGTTTCCACAAACTTGCCAATTGGGCAAACACCTTGCTAAATATGCGTCGTTCAAAACGGCCCTAAGGCGATTCTGGTGCAGACCTAGACATGACCAGTACTTTACTCAACAAGCCTGTGGGTGCAGTTGGAAAGGATTCACGTTTCAAAAGCTATAGCTGCGAACGCGATATATGCCCACCTTCGCGAGGTCAGCGATCGCCGCGGCCTTTGCCGCCTGGGCGGCCTCGAGAGCATCCATGAGCGGCTTCACCTTTTTGTAGATCTGCACGCCCGAGATACGTACCGGTTGGAAGCTGAGTTTACAGCAGTATCGATCCAACACTATTTCCAAGTAGTTCGTAGATGCATGCTATTTCAATCAGAATGAAAACACCATCTTGTTTCTGAGCCTCCCCGCCTGACGAGATTTATACTGTAATTAAGTCAAAATCTGATTTTGGGGGGAAATCCAAGTTCTACCTGATGCATAACCTCGTGGCCTAGGTATAAAAACCACAAACATTGCAACACTGCAGCGTTGAAACTCGGGACGATTTTGGGCTAAGGAGGCCAGCCGTTCAGAAAACGGTTGAGGAAAACAAACTACCTCTATCCTACCACGCGTCTGTCCCCGAAAGTGGGTGCAGTTCCCCGACATAAGCCTATAGACGTCACTCCCTGTGTTGACATGTCAAACGTGTTGACACGTCAAACGTGTACGTCGACGGGTGGAGTAGAGCACGTTTTAACCGAAAATATTTGATGACCGGACTTCTTACCCCAAGGTCGTCCGAATGCCATTCTTGCTGTGGAAAAATGATTGTTTTGTGTACCTAGGTCACGGCTTTTGTGTTCATAGGGTTGCACTTTCAGTATGCTCAAAATCAGTGTTTGGATGGGGTATATAGAGCTCTTCAAGTGCAAGTGAGGAGCCTTAGAAACAAAAAGTGTGTTCTTTTACTGATTTAGTTGCATGAGTCGAAGGCTCATGATCATTGATAGCAGATAAGGGAAAGGTCGTAAAAGCACCCCCCTCCTCTGAGGTAGATAGTCTTGGTCCCGTACTGACCTGGTTGAAGTTGATGATGTTGATGACCCAGTTGCAAAGGTTGGCCGCCGCGGCCGACTTGGTTTTCATCACGGCGTACGTGAAGTCCGGCTCCAGCAGCAGAGGCTGCACGCGTTTCACTACCTCCTGCACAACCGTGTCGGGACAAACGAATTGCCGTCAGAGCTTGGTCGGACCAGTTACTACCGGTACCGTAGCACAGCCATTCAGGACGCAGCAACGTCATCGGATTTTGGCTGGACTAGTTACCGGTACCCCCGCCATATGGGTGTCGTGGGTTTGTGGTGCGACTGAGTGCTACGGGTACGGTAAGGTGGGATGTTAATCGGGTTGGCCAGACTAACTGCCGTTTCGCCGCCAAGGGGTTTGTCTTCGGCACCGCGTACGTACAGCGTGGTTCGAGTAATAAACGCTGCACCTGATACTTCACACCCCCTGCACAGCTATGTCGGGGATAACACACATCGGTGTCCGATTTTGGTCAGGTGGATTACCATTTGTATCGTATCACAGCCAGTTGGAGATGCAACACTGCTGTCGGGTTTTGTTTCGAAATGCTACAGTAGGTACCGCTACTATTGTAATTTGGGTGTCGTTTTGGTTTGGTCAGACGGGTTACCACCAGTAGCAGAGGCTGAACGCGCTTCACAAACCCTTAGACAACCAATCGGGGGTAAACACAAATTGTCATCGGAATTTGGTCAGACTGGTGGTTACTACCGGTACGTAAGTTGGGGCTGCTGGAAGTCGACGGCCAACAAGCATAATGGAACTCACCCTAGGTTCGTCTTGTTCGCGGTACTCTTCTAGGTACTCCTTGAAAGCGCCCCAGCTAACACATTCCAGACCTACAGTAGCTACCCGATCCTGTGACTTAGTGGTCTAGTGGATAGTGGGCTCGAATCCCGGTATCATCGGGAAAAGGTTCGAAGGTTCTTGTTTTCCTAGACACTTGTCCAGTGGCAAGGGGAGGTCCCCGAAGATCAATACGGGGGAGATTGATGAACGAGCCCCAAAGTACGTATTTTAATAGTTATATGGCACTATCCGCCAGATCACTTAGTCACAATGACTCAGTGGTCTAGTGGGTTGTGATATACCTGGTATAGCTAACAAATCCCACAAATCACCCTCAACCTTAACTTTGTTTGGTACCCACATAAATAACCACCTCTATCGCACCATACATACCCAGCACAGCCCGATCGAACCGAGCATGCCTCACGCCCGTCTCCGCCGCTGGTATTAATAGGTCTCTAGCGAAAGAGATCATCAAGTACGACGCCTCAGGAAAGTATGGTGCACCTCTTGTGCAGTTAGCGGCAAAGGCTGACCGAGCCGAAGCCACCTCGAGTACGTCTCTTCCACGGTACTGCTCGATCTGCTCCGTGAAGGCCTCCCCCTTAGTCAACACCCAGCGACAACTCCCTAACTCCATAACCCTAACCACAACCCTAACCAGCTTTGAGACTCAGGGATAACTACGTAGCACTATTGTTTTTCATCAAATCAGGTTTTGCGAGACGTATATAATTCCCTGAGCGAGGATCCCTAGAAACAAAACGCGCCACCTCCATCGTAGCATGAGTCATTCGTTGTACACCGACGATACGCCTTGAAATATTTTACATGCTTCCACTTTCGTGTTTTACCACCGTCCGTTTAAAGGTTCGGTAAGGCCCTCCTCAAATGAGGACTCGCAATACCTAACCCTGATTATAAACTAACCCTGACTCTAAACTTAACCCTAACCCTTCTGGGAACCAGAGTTCTCTCGCTATCGTAGCAAAAATGACCAGCAGCGGCCCCGGTCGAACCAAGCATACCTCGAGAAAGTCTTCGTTCTGGTACTGCTCGAACTGCTACATAAGGGCTACCGCCTCCATCATCACCCAGACAATAAAAATCTGAGTCCTAAGCCTAGCCTTGACCTCAACCCTTCGGGATCCAGGATGCTATCCCTGTCATAGAACACGTCGCTAACGAACACGTCGCTAGAAAAGGTTATTTTCTACTACAGATTGCTGTGACAAAACGTAGAAACAAGTCGCCAAACGCCTAGGGCATTATATGTTTAACCGGGTTGCGTTTTCCTTGTTTCTCAAGGTGAGCTTAACGCGTGCAGCAATACGGGTAGCACAGTTTGGCTAAATTGGTTTCGGAATGACGGGGCTCCTTCACCCCAAATGGTCGGAACGTTAATCTTGCTTTTTAATCGGGATTTTTAGTATATCTAGCACATGGGATTGTTTATATCAAAATAAGGTTTTCGGTGGGGTATAGAGCTCCTCATGTGAGGAGTATAGAGCTCCTCATGTGAGGAGTCGAAAAACCAAAAGGGTGCACGTCTACCTTAGCCTGTATCGGTTGTGGGTGAGGTGTAGATCTCCTATTGAGAATGCGTACGTCGTGTACGAAGCCAACCCTTGGGACGGACTGGTCGGCCCAATCGCGTGATAGGCATGTGCATGGCCCAGTAACAACTAAGCGCACGTTTCGAGGACTAACGTATTGAACGTATCTAGTCTCATATTGCTTAGGTGTTAGTCTCGTTCTACGATATGCCCCCCCCAAACTTCTTTAACGAAATCACTGGTTTGAAACCAGCTCCACACACTATCTCCTGAAATACGGTGCCCCTTGCCACCCCGACGTCATCGTTCGATAGTCCATCCAAAACAAGAAAAAATATGAAGCCTTATTTTTTACAGCATCCTTCCTCGTGTCGGGCAGCCATGAAACGTTCGTTAAAGCAATCACTGGTTTATGGGGGGTTTATCGTAGAACAAGTCGTTACCACTGAGTCATCCCACGGTAGAGGGGTGGAAACCTATTTTCTGAGCACACCACACGAGGAACTCAATAGCTCACCCGAAACATGACTTCGAAGACATATTTTCGCGCACCCAACGTTTTTTTGTCGGCTTGTCCTAAACCATGTACTTTGTATGCTAGAAAAAGATCATACCATCGGGAGCTTTTTCCCCGAGGAGCTCAACCGGCCAACACCTATTGAGCCAGAAAGTTGTAGCGCTACCGCGGGACTAGTCCACCACCGTACCATTCGTTCGAACCTACCTCGGGAACATCTTCTCCGCGGTATTCCTCGAGCTGCTCCTTGAAGGCATCCACTTTCGCCATCATTTTCTTGGCGTTCTCCCAGCTGAAGTTCTTCTTCTCCAGCTTGATCATGATTAGGAGCGCCGTAGTTACCAGGTCTACACCAGGAGGCGGCTGCATATGACGTGCGATGGTAGATACGGGGGATTAGAGGGGGCAAGAGTGTCTGATTAATACGCGTACTTCATCGTGAACAATAGCGCCGTCACAGCACACTCTTCCCCGTGGAGCGGTTACATATGACGAGCGATGGCAGTGGTAATGCGATGTTGGTGGCGGGCGGGGGGATCGGGGGGCGAGGGCGGAAGGCGTGGGATGGTGGAATGTGATGGTACTGTAAGTGGGGCAGGCGGGAGAAGAAGGATAGCGGTATATCTAAAGTTGTTATTCCTGAACGATATTGTGACCAGGAGCACTGGCGTCACAACATCTATTCCATGGGGTGGCTATAACGACGAACAACGACGTTCGTGGTGCAACAGTGGGCGCGGGCCGGAGGGGGGTCAATCGAACAAACGAACATCTCATGACCAGGAGACCTTTCCTCACGAGATATTCCCCAGTGATGGCTGTACCGACAATCAACGATGATCTCTGCGGTGGGATG
>JBBMKB010135610.1:0-19194 GCA_037833945.1 Alaria marginata
CGAAGCAGGTCCCATTAATCAAGTGAATAAGGTTTGAATAATTTTCGAGGACATCTTTAAGTATATCTATATCTATATTGCCAGGTTCGGTCGTGGGCCGCGTTAGTGCGGTATCTTGTAGCGCCCCCCCCCATGTCAGTGCGGTGATAATCGCTTGTCGCGACATTTTTATACTTTGTATGTATGTGTACGCACTATAGTGCGGGGTCGCAGTTTAGTTCGGGTGTTGTCGTCTGGCAAGGTACAGCACTGAGGGACGAAGTCAGAGCAGAATGGTGATTGATGGTATATACCAGTCCCCTTGTTTTCTGGTATTACGGTGGTACATGTCCACACACAGCAGACACAAACAGCAGGTCATGCGTGCGAAAATCAGGAAGGCGGTGGACTCCCAGCTGGGACTCGCTGTTAACCTTCGCATAGCTTCGTGTAGCGCTACCCGCGGCACAAAACCGTCCAACATGCGTACGTAGCCCCTCACAGAAGACGTCGCCGAATCGCCTGTAAAAATCCTTTCTTTTCTAAATTATTTTGCCTTCATCAACGTTGCCAGGAAAATGGAGGCGGGCAACTTGCTGGTTCGCGTGCCTTGCCATGCCGCTGCCACGACGTGGTTCGATAGTATACATGAGCTTGTGTGATCACCTGGGAGTCTATCTTGCCCTGCATTCTATCTCGTCCTAAATGTTACTACTATATTAGCCTTGTCAAGGGCGAGACCAACAGCAGCATCTTAATCCTGTCCACTACTGCTGTTGTTGTAGAATGAGAGCAGAAAAAAAGGACCAACATAACAGCAGTAGTGCACCCACCTAGTGTCTGCAAGCTACTCGTGTCGCCTTGACACGACGAGTTGGCCTAGCTCCCCTCCTTGCTACAATAGCAGCTAGATGCCCGTGGTGCGGTGTATTCAGAGCCGTCAAATCTGCGCTTCGCCAGGGGGGATGGTGAGCTGTGTGCCCAGCCAGATAGAAGCTCTACCGCACAGCGGGCTATATACAGAGCGCAGAGGCTACATTTCTGCGAAATTGCAAAGCACAGGCTACATTTCTGCCAAATTGGTTGATCGCAACCCACTTTGCTCCGAACAACGAACAGCAGTAGTAGTGTGGTGTGTGGTGTGTATGGGGGTAGCTCCCAAGAGAAAGTGGGGCAAGTTATCTATTCTTGACGATATTCGAGAACCTTCGAAATGCGGACCGTTTTCGGGTTGATTCCGAGTTGCAGACGTCGGCATTAAATAATTGCTGACTTTGTGGCCAACATTCCGAGGGAGCAGACTTGTCGGGTTTGTAGCGGTTTGAGACGAGAGTTCACGGTTCGCGCTTTGGAGGGACGGAGGCAGGGTTATTATGAAAAATGTATAAACGACAGCTGTCGACGTAGAAGTCAACTGACTGAAGGTTTTACCACGATCGCCCGCAACAAAAAGGGTTATGTAATTTTGTCGAAAGGTTCCGAACGGCGGACCATGCTACATTTTAACATCGAGTTAAAATATTATTTTCTATGATATCCCTGCCGAGCTTCGAGGAAGACTGAAGAACTTGACTGGAAGTTTCCTTTGCTGGGTTGACTTTCGACTGCTGCGGGATCGATTGGCACATACCAAGCCTGTGTAAAATAAACCCTCTGCTCGTCGTAGTTTCTATCTGGCTGGAGACAGGTCTTTCTACAAACGAAGCAAGTGCGTGTGTTTGAGCGTATGACAAGTCCCGTACACGCGCGGCGCTACTTGGGCGAGAAGGGGAGCTAGGAGCTAGGCCAACTCTTGGCGCACCGAACCCGAGGACCTTGAAGTCAGAGGAGAGGAATAATTCTAGGTAGGTTTGATCTTCCTTTTCACGACGACGCGATGTGCAGGAAGGACTCTGCTCCTGCATGCTGCTACTTCTGGCTGTTGCTGCGACATGGCGGTGGTGGTTGTGGTGGCAGTTGTGGTGGTGGTGGTGGTGGTGGTGGTGATGTTAGTGGTGATGGTGGTGGTGGTGGTCGTCGTCGTGGTTGCAGCAATTGGGCTATTGATAGTGCTGCTTGCTGCTGTTGCTGCTGCCGCTGCTGCTGCTGCTGCTGCAGTGCTGCTGATGTCGCGGTACAGCAAAGACAACCTACAGCAGAGCGATTACAGCATTACCTGGTACATGGCACCTATTCAGCACCAGGGTGCTAATAAAGCCAGTCTGAGTACTCCCAACAAATCAGGAAGACTCGAGGCTGGGCCTTCGCTGGTAAACGTAAATGCCTTTACGCCCCTGATCGAAGCTCCGACGCCTTCACGTCGCCCTGCTGAGTAATTTTTTAAACAATCAAATGGAAATCGGATTTATTTCGGCCCGCTGACAATAAGAAAGAGACCAACAAAAAAAAAAGCCCAGTAAAATAAGGAATCCAGCCTCAGCCCATATTTCTGTTTCTTATTTTGTGTCCTCCTGTTTGGCAAAAACATCCAGGTATTAAAAGGACAATTATTATCCCGGCGAAGCACACAACAACAGTCTATGCCTCTCTATTACTTTAGTGTAAACGATCACCAATTTTTCCATCTACGGTACAGGGCGCTCGATAAGAAATTGGTTGCTGTAGTTAGAAACGCAGAAACTGTGTAGTGACTTGATGATATACAGGAGAAGCGCCGTGGATTGAAGTTAGTTAAGAAGGCACCCTCCCCGATTGAAAAACGTTTTTTGCAGCGGTACAGCAGTACTGCCTCGTATTCACATAATTACTTAGTTAGGTACATGTGTACAAGCAGTACCTGTAAATTGTAAAATTTCACCGCCTTGCTTCCTTACAGTCCAAGACACCTACAGTAATCAGAAACATAAATACTGATTCAGGCTGAGTTTCTTATTTTGTAGCGGGGGTGTTCTACACCAACTTCAGCATAAAGGCTTCCGAATTTCTTAGTTTTCTGTCAATCCCAGCCTGCGTTTCTTATTAGCCTGTTTCTTATTAGGTGTCCGATACTCCAATTAAAACATATACTCGTTTCCCTACAGTGTAGCTCAGCGGGGCCAGGTTTACGTGCATCCTTAACAAGAGAAAACGGGCTTGGGACTGCATTCCCCTGTTTTAGACAATTTAGACGTGGAACTCGTACTCGTAGTGTGTGTTTTCTATGGGTTCTATCAGGCCAAATCAGGTTGTGACGCTTTATGATGACTATACGAAAAGGGCCATACTAAAACTATAGTATGATACCCAATCTGATGCAAGAGCGGTGCGGAGTTTAAAGCGGCACCACTTGCATATTTCTAATGGATCTCAAATCGGGTACCCCACTGTAAGTCTCCCGTGAATTATATGTGTCGCGGAGTGTGTGACCGTGACTATTGCGCTTCTGCCTGCGGTTTATCCGCGTCACCGGCTGATTAATGGGTGGTGGTGTTGCCGTTTGCGAACCACGCCAGCCTCGCGCGACGTTTTTACAACGTTTGGCACAGAAGGGGTCCTTCAGTAAGGCGGTGGTGAGCCAGAGCAATATGACCACATTGTTGGGGGCAGCCGCCTTGTGAATTCCGGGTTGTGAGTGCAAGTCCCCAGTCGCGCCAAGCGACGTCTGACCGCCTTATAGAGAGATCTTGCCTTACTCAGACCTTATTATTGGGGGAACCCTACTTTAATCCAAAAACGCGTCGAACACCGACCCAGTGTCACGAACTTTGACCACCCATATTACACAATTAAACGCTTCCTTGCGCATACTACTGTAGCCACCTCATGCATGTTCGGCCTCTATTATATTCCCCCCCACGCATGTTCGGACTACCTTGTATAAACGAAACTCTCCTTCTTCTTTGCATATTCGATCCGCTGCCGTTTTACACGAACCCCTCCCTTTTTTCGGCGCGTTTTATCCGTCCGACGGTTTGTAGGTACACGCGGCGACCCCGGACGCGGTTCAAAACGGCGACGATCGTGACGGACGCGCAAAGAGTGGTGCCGGGCACGAACGAAGCTGGGATGGTTGTGTGGGAAGCGGTAACCCCTCCAGGACAGAATGCTGTTGGTTGGCTCCCGGCGGATGGAGATACAATGTGGCCACCTCTCTCGCCTCAACCTACAAAACAACAAGGCGAGAGAAGAAGTGGCTGAGACGGTTTTGGCATAAAGCTAGCTTTTTGCCGATATTCGATCCCTGAATGGATCACCATCGCATGTTTTTTTATTGCTCGCGCAGCACAGACTTGTCCGACGAACGGCGTATCCAGTACATGGGGTTAACATTGAAGACCCTCCACGTTCAGATGACTCGCATCCTTGTTTCGGCAGATACCATAAACTCAAATTGTAAATACCCGGCCACTTGGGATACTGTTTCCTACCACGATTGCGGCATATCTCGTATACCGATATATGTCGGATATGGCCGGCCTACCGAGGATCGCTGCACCAAACGTTCACACACCGACCACCCCTGTCGGTCAATCAAACGCTTTCATACGAAATATCAACCCGCCTAACAAGTATTTTCCTCATCCCGTGACAGACGGGCGGTCGGCTGCTAAAGAAAATGATATCATTATTGAGTATTATCGATGGCATCGCTGCCGCCTACAGGGGGTGCCCGGTTGTCTGTCGTATCTTTGGTCATCTCGTGTGCCTCCATCGTTGGCACGTGTATTTAGGGCGCCCCTGGATGTGCAATGCAGCGATACTTCAGAAGGTTCGCGGACGACCGTAACTGTGTCCAATGTATCGATGGGCTAGGCGGTGTGAACGGCGGAAACCGTTATCGTGGGCGCCGGTATTGACGTGTCTTATTCGTAATTAACTCGAACATCCCCCCGTCACCTACTGGACTATTCTTTCGCTTGGGGATAGTATCTCTGATTCCGTTTCCGTTTTTTTGGTTTTGGTAGGTAGGTCTGATGAGGCCTAATAAACCTCACCATAATACTATTGTGTCGCTCTCATCGCAGCTAAAGATAGTGCAATCCCCACATATACTCAGTTCGCGGAGGTGGTGAGTCCCGCCGCATGATCGGTTTGACCACTGTAGGACCCACCCTACGGTGGGGTTACATCTACAGCTTTTTAGACTGCTCCCTTGAGGGGGTCGAGTGGCTATAGAAATTGTGCACCCTAAACAAGTTACATGCTACCATGACTTAGATGTATGGAACATGTGCTGTGCTTCATGCCGACATACATATCCCGTAACACGCGCGATCGAAGTATCTCACACAGCTTGAGAAAATATGTTTCGACGAAATTCTCGAGGTCACAACTCAAATAGATGTGTTACTGACTTTTGTTGATGGTTTTGCAAGGCATGCGGTTGTAAAACGCCAATCCAATGGTATACCAATGATGCTGGTTAGTTCTTCGGTCGAGTAGCCCTGCCGGCCACACGAATTGTGACAAACCAAAATGTTACTCTTAACGGAGCTCACGCCACACTACCAAATGGGATGTATGCCTCCATGTCAACCTGATCAATATCTGTTAAACACCCGATTACACGCGAGGCGTACCTGCAACACCCTCACGTTGGTCCAACCTGCGGTATCCCCGGCCAACGTATCGCTGTCGGCATTGGCCATATATTCAATTGCTGCCAATGGCGAGGACGGCTGCCACGCGCTCGTTAATTGTTGCCCAAAATATATTATCACACCCTCTTATCTACAGGTGTGGAACGGATTTTCATTCATGGTTTCGGCAAACGTGGTCTAACCGTGGCTGTTTGTATTGTCCCCGACCTCGAGCAGACCAAAGACTGGCGCTGGACACCTTGGTGGTGGCTCTCACCCATGGATCCGACGGGGTACAGTGGTACGTGCCAACGAAACAACTACAGATAGTCTGTTTGGACCTGTGCGTGGCCTGCCGAAACCTGCTGTCGGTAGAGGTGGTCGTCGAAAAGTGCACACCGCGCCATTTATGGCTGCGCCGCGAGCAAATCAAGCACTGGAAGAGACGGTTTTACTCGCGCGTCCCGGCGTGGGAAGTAGATTCTCTCACTTGGATGTTGCCCCCGGCGTCGATTGCGGGGGGGAGCGATATATTCCACAGGCATCTAGGTGCCCTCCCGTCGGTAATGCGGTGGCTACTGCGTTGCGGGGGGTGCAGCTGGGATCTAGACAGGGCCTGGTGGCCGAGATCGCTGCGGACGCTGACCTTTAGCTATTGGTCGAATTGTGCAATGGAGACCATTGTCTGGCCCCCACAGCTGTTGCTTTTGAGGTTTGAGTATTCGTTTAACCAACCAATCCATGGAGTTGTCTGGCCGGCGTCGTTGAGGTATTTGACATTGGGTGGCGAGTTCAACCAACCGATCCGAGGAGTGTCGTGGCCGTCCATGTTGCACGACGTACGGTTAGGATATCGATTTAACCAGCCGATTGAGGGGGTGGAGTGGCCAAACTCGCTTCAGCATTTGACGTTTGGGAGAGATTTCAACCAACCCATTACGGGATCCGTGTGGCCTGCATCCCTAGAGCGTTTGACATTTGGGAGAGATTTCGACCAACCCATTACGGGATCCCTGTGGCCTGCATCCTTAGAACATTTAACATTTGGGGGATACTTCAACCAGCCGATCACGGGATCCGTTTGGCCTTGGTCGTTGAAGCATTTGACGTTTGGGAACGGCTTCAACCAGCCAATTAGCGAGTCCGTGTGGTCGAGTACGATTGAGTCATTGTCGTTCGGGTTTTACTTCGACCAGCCTGTTGCAGAAATCGTGTGGCCGCCTAACCTGCAACTGTTGGTGTTCGGGGAAAGCTTCAACAGGCAAATAGACAGATCCGTGTGGCCAACAACGCTCCGGCATCTAACGTTTGGGGCGAGGTTTAACCAGCGGTTCAGTGGATCCGTCGGGCTGTGTTCTCTGCAGCACCTGACATTCGGAAACGGATTCAACCAACCTATCCACGATGTCGTGTGGCCGGTTTCGTTGCTCTCTTTGGTGTTTGGGGACTCCTTCAGGCAGCCACTACGTGGGGTTGCATGGCCGCCTTTGTTGAGGCACGTGGCGTTTGGGGGTCACTTCGACGACCAAGGGGCCACGTTGGCAGGCCCGCTGCACCGCCTTTCGTTCGGAAAATACTTCAACCTGCCGATAAACGGCATCGCGTGGCCGGCACATCCCGAGTACGTCAAGTTTGGGTTCCTTTTCAACCAGCCTATTGAGGGTGTGGTGTGGCCGGAGTCGCTGCAGTGTTTGATTTTTGGTGAACGCTTTAACCAACCTGTCGACAAGGCTGGATGGCCGGGATCCCTGCAGCGTTTGACCTTCGGAGAAAACTTTAATCAGTCTATCGAACAGGCGACGTGGCCGCTGTTACTGCGGTGTTTGACCTTTGGAGATGACTTTAACCAGCCCATCCACAATGTCAAGTGGCCGGAATCACTACTGTGTTTAACCTTTGGGGACAGTTTTAACAGCCCTATCGGTAAGCTGGAGTGGTCGGACTCGATGAAGCGTGTGACAACTACGAACCAATCAAACCGTTCTATCGAGGGAGTCGTTCTGCCGCCCTGCCTCGAACGCTTGTCGTTTGGAGCTAACTTCAACCAACCTATCAAAGACGTCTTCTGGCCGGTGGTACGTCCGAACAACTGGACGTATGGTGACCGACGCGGTCAAGGCATCGTGTGGCCGCCCACGCTGCAGCATCTAACGTTTGGGACTGCATTCAACCAGCCCATCGACGGCGCCTTGTGGCCATCATCCTTGAGAGTATTGGCGTTTGGGGGTTGCTTCAACCAACCAATCGACCAAGTTGAATGGCCGGCCTCTCTGCAGCATTTGACGTTCGGGTATAATTTCGACCAGCTTATAGACCGGGTACTGTGGCCGGCATCGCTAGAGTATTTAGAATTGATGGACATATTTGTTTAAATGAGGTCGAGTGGTGTGCCTCACCGCGGCCTTTGGCCTTGTAGGTTTAACGTACTACATCTCCCGGTTGC
Source organism: Alaria marginata (assembly GCA_037833945.1). Taxonomy (NCBI): domain Eukaryota; class Phaeophyceae; order Laminariales; family Alariaceae; genus Alaria; species Alaria marginata. The sequence goes on from JBBMKB010135610.1 coordinate 7,921, forward strand.
TTGCAAGGTGTGCCACTATTGCGTTGCAATATTTTGAGCGGGAGGGCAAACCTCGATAAGTATCTCGGCCGCTGGAGCGTTCAACGACTTAGTTCGGCATTTGACCTCTATTGCATATAGTAGAGTCCCCTCAAAACATGTTGATCATCCCTTTGGGTATAACCCCTCCATCTTGGACCTCCATAGTGTACAGAGGGGAGTGCTCGTTTCAACCCGGTACTGCCGACGGAAATACGCGTTCTACCATAGAGGTATATAATTATTGACGTATTTTTGTTTTCTGGAGGACAGGGCTCCTTAACCCAAATAGTGGGAATGTCATTCTGTTCTTGCAGCATGCATTTTTTGTATAGACGGGCCACGGGTTCGTTCATCGAATTGTACTTTTAGTTTGCTCAAAACTGTTTTTTCGGTGAGGGTATAGAGCTCCCACAGGGAGGAGCTTCAGAAAACAAATGGTGGACCTCCATTATCGTGGAATGTGTCGAAAATCGATACCCGGTGTCGATGTACCCGGTAAGGAGCGAGGGTCGATAATCAATCTACCGACGGAAAAACAGCAGGCCGTATATATGTTTGGTGTCTGACGAGTGTCTAATTTTGTTTCTACCGTAGAAGTAGATTTTTACCTGTCGGTCGACCGTTGGGGCATGATATCTTGGAGGTGCGGCAATTGAGTTTGGGTGGTGGCTTTAATCTCTCTGTCGCCAGCCGGAGCGTACATCCCGTGAATTTCCCGTTAACAGACGTATTAAGGTTGCCGTGTGGCCGGTCTAGCGGGAGAGTGTGGGCACAGCTTCAACATGCCACACGGCGATATTAACATTTTGTTCGTTTGGGAGTGTGTCAACCCGCTGTTTGGCAAGTTCAAAAGGCCGTTGGTGCTCCCACGTCTTCTGTCATCTGGGGCGATAACGATCCGGTCGAGGACATGGTGCGAAAGGCCCCGTTGGTTTATTCGGGATATTTTTTAAGAGTCGTCGGGCGAGATGTAGTGCCGGTGAGGCTGCTTCGATGAACGTTTAGAAATGCGGTTAGATGGAGAATCGCGGCTCTCTGAGCTAAAGCGTGTCACGTCAAAAGCAGCGGTGCATCGTTGTGATTCGATCGGCGGGGTTGGGTGCTGGGTGGCCGTCTAACAATGCGGCGTCTGGCACTTCGTGGTGGCGATCAATCAAACGGTGTCCGTCAAACCCCGCAGCCGGCTAAGGCCACAACGCGACTCTTGCTGGGTTGAACAAATATAGCCCTGCAAGAAATATCTAGCGGGGGAAATACTTGGAACCCGTAAGTAATGAAGGTTTGGTAGTTATACAAGTTTGCATTGGTAGAGGCTTTCAGTCGACCGTTTCTTCCATCCGTGCAAAACCTTCGTTATGCTTGGAGACGCCGTGCCACTTACTTCCAATAACCAATTATTTATGGCCTTACGTTTAGGGTGGCCCGCAGATGTTAACAGACGTTTACATCTACTCCGTCTCCAACGATTGAAGTGTTTGGGTCCAATGTTGGTCGTTCGTACCTGATATTGGACCGAAGGGTTTGTGTGCTGTAAATCTCTTCACGAACGCAGTCCACACACGATGATGCAACGGTGGCTGTGCGGCCGAGGGTGGCAGAACTTCGAAATATGTGCTTATTCGATGACAACTGCGTCGACATCACCCATAGGCTAGCTTGGCTTGTGTTCAACCTCTTGAGCCTCCTCGACGGAGACTGTTTAATAATATATTTTATCGTGTTCAAAACTAATCGGCTGTTTCGGGCCCGACGCTTCGAAGGGGATAGCGTTGACCCCCGAGGTTATTAAGAAAAGGCGTGTGGGTAGTGCCATGAGTCATCCCAAGGTAGTGGTGTACAGATATGTTTCCGAGCTCCTGGCATGAAGAGCTCAGTATCCCACCCGAAACATGACTTTTAATTTTTTTGTGGCGCAACCCGATCAAAATTTCCATCCGCTAGTCCTGGAACAAATGCAATCGTAAAATGATCAAATGCTTGATGACATGGTGGACAGCCACACCGGTTCTACGACCGATAGATTCGATGAATCTTCAAACATCAAGCGATGCAGGCGAGCCGGCCGGAAGAGTGCAGCAATAACATGATTGAACTTTCTCTCAAAAGCAAAATGTTTCAACGACAGCAGCCACACGACTACTGTGTTCGGTTGATTAAACAGAACCTCATACGCCAGACGCTGAAGGGAGGCGGACTATTCCACCGACTCAACCCGCTAGCTGGAAGTCAGGCCTGAAGCGTCGACGCTGCGGTGTAGCCAGCCACACCACGTCTTGGATTTGTTCATTGAACCGGCTGTCTAACGCCAAATGCCTCGACAAGGGCGGCCAGACTACCTGTTGCATCAGTTGGTTGAACGCACGAACCAAGGCGAAAATGCATCAACTGGGTCGGCCAGAATATGCTGTCAACTGAACAGGGCGACGAAGACGCCAATGCTAACTTCCGTATCGACTCCGGCCACCTCGCACACCTCTTTCGTGTTTGACTCAATCACGAAGTATCCAAAATAAGGTGTTGTATCATGATTGACCCCCATTGATAGCGTGGGCTCGTTGCCGCAAGGCACGCATACATTTAAGCAAACCGTATGCAGGTGTCTGGTTGGCACATACCATCGCCGCTGTAGAGATGGGTAGGCGTTACGGCCAAGGCGTCCAGTCCAGGCCCTGCTTATCACCTGCTTGTTTTTCGCAAGGACACGAACAGCCAGAACTATTAACAACGTTTTGGGCATAACGTTACGCGCGTAAGTATAATATATAGTTTCGGGTAAATATACCTAGGAGTGGAGGCTGTCTAAGATGGAACGGACGACAGAATATCGCCGTGCTGTAGACGCCACGTCTGGCGTGTACCAAACACTTGGTTTCTCGGATTGGCGATAATTCCGGAGATAGTTGCATCGTTGGTGGGATGCTTGCCACCATAACGGTTGCACGTTTAATCACAGAACGTTTCCGACCGAAGGGGCTGCTGAACTGAGGACGTACCCAAAGACCGATGGCCGGTGTATTCACATTAGTATTGGTCGTATATTTATTAAACCTGTTGTATGTCTACACCATGGGGTTGGGTATCAGCTGAAACTAAACAAAAATAAGCATGAAGCTCCCGGTTTGGGGTAGTTGCAGTATAGATCTGGTCAAGCGAAGAGTTCAACCCCCATATCGACGGCGTCCTGTGTCCATGCTCCATGAGACGGTTGACAACTGGTGTTGTCTCGAAGCAATCGACCTACCGAGTCGAGAGGCCGGCCTCATTGAAGCACTTTGCATGGGGGGGCGGTTTTTATCTGCCTATCGATGCAGTACGATTGCCACCGTCACTGGAATGTCTAAGGTTTGGAGCTGACTTTAATCGACAAGTCGATCAAGCCGACTGACCTGCTGCAAAGCAAGGTTTATAACTGGGGGCGGCTCTCTAGGTTATCAATCGATATGAAAAGTTGAATTTCTACGCTGGAGCGGCCAACGGTTATCAATAGCTTCAACCAACCACGCGGTGGCATGGTTGACCTCCATTGTTGAAGCCCTCCACGTGCGGATGTGATCTGGACCAGAGGTAAAGGGCGAGGTATGGTGGGCGTTTGTTGAAGCTGCTTCGTTAGACGTTGGCAGACAACTTCCCCCAAATTTTCGAAAACGACGTGTCGCTGGCTTTACCTGGGTATGGCACATTCGGGTTTAGATAATACTAGGTATTTCCTCGAAGCTGGCCGTTGGCCAAGGGTTGGAGCGTTTGAAGTGAGGGAAAGATTACACATTTTAAGTTATTTGCTGCGTGACACGCTTCACTACCAGAACACTTGCTACGGTAGTGGCGGTGCATCTTGTGCTTTCCTACGCCCCTCCCTTGAGGAGCTCTTTACCTCACCCAAAGCATCCGATTTGAACTAAATAGAAAGTGCAACCGGAGAAAGAATCCCGCGACCTAGGTATACAAACCAAAGTATACACTTTGCTAAACAAGGTGAAGAATCTTCGAACGAATTTGGGTTTTGGAGCCCCGCCATTCAGAAAATAGTAAAGGGAAACAGTGCCAACTCCATCCGAGCACCCGTCCATACCCTTAGGCTAGTAGTCATTGATGCTGCATGGGTTGACGTCTGGGATAGGTCAAGCGAATCGATCGAGGACGTCGGGTGACTGGCCTTGCTGACGAAAGCTAGTTGTTGGTTATAAACCAGACCGAAAACCCATATTGTGATGATGGTAACCTGGAGCGGTTTGTTTGCTGGTTTGGTCGAGAGTCCACCCAAATGTCAAATGACGCAGCAAGAACGGCCGCACCTGCTATACAGATGGCCAAACACAACACTACGAAACGTCAGGTCCTCGAGCAGACCGATCACATGCTCTACGCGCGCGCTATGGGTGGTCGAAGTATTAGGTGTAGCCTGCGGCTTGTTTAGTTCAACCCGAGCAAAGGTGTCCTTGTGTGTAGCAGTAACGTTTGATAGAAACCGTTCCCAACGTACGCCCGCTCTGTGGCAGTATTTGATGCTACGGTGTTTACACGCCTAAATGACGTTCTTCATTGTTAGTTATCCGATGTAGCGTTGCTGGTGGCCATCGACGCCGTACAGGGTACTGTTGCCCCGTTTGTTATATTTGGTGCCTCACGTGAGGAGCCCTTTACTTGCCCAACATTCATTTTTCAGTAATCATAAAGTGGAACACGTTGAACATCTAGGGCCTAGGTTCACCTAACCATTTATTGCAACACAAGACTGGTATCTCCACGAGTGTAGGTTAAGCAGCGGCGTCATTTAAACCCATTCTAGGCACAAGTTGCTTCCCCCAACGTTACGCACGTCTCTGGATAGCCTTTATCATATTTCTCCGTCCCCATTATTGTGCCTGCAACCTTGCGGCCGACGTCGTGTGTTCATGAAATCTGCAAAATGTTCGTGAAATCCACACGTCAACTGGAGTCGCTATCTGGGCTTATTTATAAGATTCCCCTCGAATAATGCGACGATAGGTTAGTGGAGCAACGCGATGGCGGTGTGGACTATCGAGTTCACCCGAGTTCTCAACACAGCAATTCTTCTCTGACTAATGTTTGTTCTCTTCTGCGTACTCGTTGGCTGTGCTGGTGTCGTGCTTGCCAGCGTTGCCCTCTTCGTTGCGCCGTGGTGAGGTATGCCCAGGAGGTACGTTCGATATTCTGATTGCATTTTTCGGCGTTCGTGTTTAGATTCAATCCAAAAACACCATTACACTGCATGTCACAGTTATTTCATGCCGCATTTTCTCTCACTCAAAACAGTTCGACACCAAAACGACGTATCAGCGGTGCATCGCATCGAGAGGAATGCAACAAGCGTTCTTTAAAGGATTGTTGGTCTGCTCGGGCTTTGTGTGATGTTGCTCTCCCAGCCCTAGAATGAAAAATTGCGTTTAAACGCCGGTAGACCGTCACTCTGTTGTGTGTTTCATACGCTTTTGTTGAAACAGCAACTCGACAATATTAGAGGCTCAGCTGAGATAGATAATTAGTCTACGAAGCAACATTGCAAATTTCCTTCCGTGTTTATTCCAAGTCCTTTTGCCATAAAAACAGCGAGAACAACTTTCAACTGACGTAGACATTATCCCTGCATTGCAAAGAATGCAGCATCAGCGACTTCCTGACGTCGCCACACGCTGGTCGATTACTAACTAAAAACGGAAACGATGTTGTATCAGCGGTCGATCTCGCCCTAAGGCGGTTATCCTAATGGAAACCCACGATAACACGCAACATCGGCCGATCACCAGAATATAATCTACTGCCAATCAAGGCTACAGCAGTAAGGAAGTCACCCTTAGACTTCCCGGGCAGTGGCTACCTTATATACTAAAAACGCATGCAGTGTCCGGCTTCGCGGTAAACCCCCGGGTACACCGCCACCATACAGTCGTTTCTAATGATGGGCCAACCAAAAAAACAAAAAAATCTGTTTTTGAGCGAGGTATACAGCCCCATGCTAGAGGGGCCTATACTATTAATGAGTGAAAATCAGGGTACCCCCCGCACCTTAGCCTTGGTCCTCCAAGAAAGAAGCTTCCAAAACAAAACCTCACTACGAACTCCAGGGGTCGATACGCGAATCAATGTCTGTTCCCGTAGTGAAGCGGTGAAACCTAACCGTTACACGCCCCAACCGCCCATGGGCAGATTAAAGTCAACCCCCAAAGTCAAATGCTGTAGTGAAGGAGGCCACTCGACCTCATCGATTGGTTGGTTGAAGTTATTTCCAAACACGAGATGCTCCAGTGACGCCGACCACCGCACGTGGTTGATGGGCTGATTAAATTCAAACCCAAACGTCAAACACCGGAGTGAGGTCGGCCACTCAACTTGGTCAATTGGTTGGTTGAAGCAACCCCCGAACGCCAATTCCGTCAAGCAATATGGCCACAGGGCACCGTCGATGGGCTGGTTGAACGCAGTCCCGAACGTCAAATGCTGCAGCGTGGGCGGCCACACGATGCCTTCGACAGGTCGGTTGAACATGTTTCCGAACGTCAAGCGCTGCAGTAAGGCCGGCCACAGGACGTCTTTGATAGGCAGGTTGAAGTTGGATCCAAATGTCAGGCATTCGAGGGAGGCCGGTAGTACGACCTTAGGAATCGAACTATTGTGGTGGTCCGTTATCACCAAACGCTTCAACGACTCCGGCCACCTCAGCTTACCGATAGGTCGGTTGAAGCTATCTCCAAACTTTAATCGCCGCAGCGAGTCCGGCCAAGCTACACCATGAATAGACTGGTTGAACCTATCCCCAAAGGTCAAACACTGCAGAAACGCCGGCCAAATGACATGGTGAATAGGCTGGTTGAAGCCTTGCCCAAACGTCAAATGTTGCAGCGACACCGGCCACCTAGCCTCAGCGATAGGCTTGTCAAACGTTTCACCAAACGTCAAACACCTCAGCGACGCCGGCCACTCCACCTCGTGAATATCCTGGTGAAACTTATCCCCAAATGTCAGATATTGAAGCGACACCGGCCACCTAGCCTTAGCGATAGGTTGGTCAAACGTTTCGCCAAACGTCAAACACTGGAGCGAAGCCGGCCACAACACGTTCTCGTCCAGAGGCTGGTTAAACTGTGCCCCAAACTTGACGTATTCCGGAGGTGCGGGCAACACGATTTCTTCAACGGGTTGGTCAAAATGGTCCCCGAACGAAACATGCCGCAGAGAAGCAGAAACCCTTACCCCGCGGATACGCTCGTCGACGATGCCCCCAAATTCCACGTGTTTCAACGAGGGCGGCCATATGACCCAACCGAGAGGCTGGTTGAAGCAGTCCCCGAACGATAAAGACTGCAGCGACATCGGCCACGCGACATCTTGGATGGGTTGGTTGAAACGAACTCCGAAAACTAACTGCTGCAGTGCGGACGGCCATGCGCATCCTGCGATTGGCTGGTTGAAGGACTCGCCGAAGATCAAATCCTGGAGTGAAGCTGGCCACCGAGATTCCTTGATTGCCTGATTGAAGTTTTCTCCAAGCACCAAGCGCTGCAGGTTAGCCGGCAACGCGAGTTTGGCGATAGGTTGATCGAACATAAACCCAAACGACAAAGACTCCAGCGTGGCCAGCCACTCGGATCCCCCGATTGGATGGTTAAAGTTGTCCCCAAACGTCAAATGAGTCAGGTAGGGCGGCCACATGACCTCGTCAATCGATTGATCGAAGTTGAACCCAAGCGTCAGATGCCGTAGAGAGGCCGGCCACTCCACTGACTGGATCCTTTGATTGAAGCGAGCCCCAAACGCCAAACGCTGCAGCGCGGCTGGCCATAGCACACCCTGGATTGGTTGATTAAAACGACCGCCAAACGTCAAACGCACAAGCTGGGGTGGCCAAATGACGCTCTCGACTGCACAAGGCGACGAAGACCCGAACCTCATCTCCCGCATAGACCTCGGCCACCACGCCTTGTCTAACCCCCAGCTGCCATCCGTCCCATGCACTTCTTCCCGTAACCCCGACTCGAGGGCACCGTGATTGTCGCGGAAGCTTTCCCCCCCCTCTGAAATATACCACGGGGGTGGCATCCACGATATTGAACGCACCTCCATTAGCGGGACGCGGGGGGTAGGCCGTCTGTTCCGGTACTTGGTCCGTTCGCCACGTAGCCACAGATGGCGTGGCGTGTCCTCCTTGACCACGACATTGAATATCGGCACGCTCCGGACGGCCGCGCACAGGTCCAAGCTGACTTTCTGAAGGTCCCTCGTTGACACGTACCACCGTTGCCCGTCGTAGCCGTGGCCGACCGCCAGAGTCAAGGCGTCCAGAGCCAGCGCCTGCCCTGCTCGATCGCGGAGACGGCACGAACAGTCGGGGTTGTCTTCAGGCGGGCCTGCATATGCTGAATATCGGTACTCACGTTTTACATTAGGGTTGTGTGTGCATTGAAGAGGGATACTGCGCAAAGACGACCAGAACGTGAAAGTCGTCGCTGTCGCCTCTAAAGCGACAAACCGTACCGACCGTGTCTGTGTTTTTTCTAAGCGAACCGTTGTAGAGCGCGTGAGTGTCGTTTACTGAATAGCCGTTGATGCTGATTGGTACTCTGCGACAGCAGTAAGCCAGTATTTGAAGTCTGCTGTGAGTCTTCTCTAGCATGCACTACTATTGAAGCGTCAAACTGCTCGATACATCTGAAGACAGAGAAATCAAGGTTATCTGTAAGTTCACACGATTATAGCATACGCCTATCAGGTACAGGCTTCATATGGCTTCTGGGTTTGGGGGGCAACTTAAACGCGAAGTCTTCAGCCGTCGGGACTGCCTCTGGCGAAGCACAACGAGAGCACTAACAATACGAAGCACAACGAGAGCATATACGCGCTTGTCTTTACACTAGTCAACCCCTATTTCCGTGACCACTTGCTCAGCCGAGGCTCTGGTGAATCATTCTACAGCGCTTGAACCTACGGGATACCTCGCTTGATTTTCGTGTCGGTGGATCCGTGTAACGGTCGTTAACTGTGTGCGTTGGTGAGAAGATAAACACTGTCGAATACGATGGAGGTAGTAGTCACGCACAACGATTGAGTATATATTTTACATTTATACAGAGGAGGAGATCCCAGTCATCGGGCGGGAACCCCGCCAAGCAGATTACGGCACCCGATGCCACAGACGAGCCACGGTGTTTCGGCGCCATTGTAAAATAGAATATGCCTTGGCTAGAAAGAATACGCGAGACGTTGCTGACCACGTCTCGGTAGGGGTGCGCTCCGTGTTTCTGGGCCTCACAAGGTGACCAGGTCTATAGTTCATCCAACATATGACCGTAAGAAAAAGTGAAAACGCAAGCCCATGATCAAGCCCGCAGCACATCATAGGTATATACACTCGGTGGTGGATTTACTTGGTGGAACACAAACGACCACGGCAACGGCGTTGTTCCTCGGTTGATGAGTCCCGTCTTTGCGGATTTGGTTTGCCAACATTGCCTACGCCGATCTGGACACGCGGCTACCCTCTTGTCACCGGTCAATCGCGAAGAGTGAAGCATTCCAGATACACCCCTGGTGAATAACCACCCACCTCTCAAGCCTGCTGCCAAATGTAGCATCTGTGCGGTTCCGGATACCCGGACGTCGGCACGTGTGTACGTACAGTGCCCAAGCGGCACATCGCATCCATTAATCCAACGGATACATGCTACTTTATGTTTGCAGTAAATCAAACCACAACGCACGGGGGTCACACTATAAATACGGTTTGTGAAATAACTGTGCCATTGAGTGCGCCCCTTTCGTCCATCAAAAATGTGTTATTGTTTACTGTCACCTTGTGTCCTATTTAGCGGGGAAATCATCATAGGAATAACATATAGCATCAGCACTACAGCAGTTTTGAGCGGATCTGTCTAGCTCGAGCGCCGATCTGTTCATGATCGACGTCGACTTCGCGATCCAGCCTTCGGACTGTATCCGACCAACTTTGATACTGCTCGTCGTGCCATTGACCAGCACAGATACCGGACATAGGACGACCAAGTCCACGGTAAGGGAAGCACTTTTGATGCCTCCGTTCAAGCGGCTGATGGCCACCCGCGCGAGTGCCTACCCTACACGATTAGCAGTGTTACGATCGTGTGGTTTGTAATTTCGCGAAATACGCCGCCATCGAGTTGTTTTTCTGCTGGTCGAAAGTTGATATCCAGGCTATACCCCCAACCGCCGTGGCCTCCTCATTCGGATGGCTTGCCACAGGGAGCAGCCAAACCGAAATACTGTGGGATCGAATCTTCCCCACGTCGGTCTCCGGACGCACACTATGGTAGGGATGCACTTCATGAGTTTCAGGCTCCTCCCTCGAAGAGCTCGATAGCTTTGAAATTATTGTGTAAAAAGAGTCCAAATATATCACGATATAAAGTTTTATATATATATATATGTCTATTGGTTCTGCAAAATTTGAGATATTCTGCTTTCCCCCTGTTCATAGCGGTCAGCATGATGCCAACCATGTGGAACTTCAAGTTGAAAAACAAATTAAGTTTCAACCCGATGAACAATATTATGACCTAAGTATACGACGAAATAGTATAGCAAACCAACCATGGCAACCTCTGACCGTATTGGGATGCCGTGCCCCGTCACTAACAATCCGCATCAAGTAGAAAGTGAAACCCCTCTCGTATGATGCGTCGCTCTAGAATGTTGGAGACAAATACTCATCTCGCCAATTCGTTACGAATCATTCGTCACCGAACGAGATAAAGACGAGTGGTGTTTTGTTGCAACCCTTAACCCTGTTGCCACAACAAACAAAGTCTCCTACTTGTATTGCAAATGCCTTGTCATTAACCTCGAGCGTCCAGAGCAGCAACTTGTTCATAAATACGTGTATTGTTCGAGAATGAAACTCGCGACCACCGTTTCTTTCCCTCACTTTGTGGGGTGGTTCTCGTGGCGAGGCTTGCCCACTCCTGCTGAGTAGCCACCGTGTGTGAAGGAGCCCAATCGTGTTCTCCAGACTCTCCCACCTCTGCTATCGTCGTCAAGGTTGTGCCTATCACTTCCCCTTGCGTGTCCGTCACCGTCCTCGCCCCTTCCGTGTCCTCCGCCACCGCTGGTGTGCTCAAGGTATCACTCGAGATCGATGACACTCGACGAGTCGAGGGTGTCCGGAACCGTCTGCGCGAAAACGATGAAGGCATGTTTCTACCTGAAGGGCAGGGGTGGGGAGGGGGGGGGGGGGGGGGGCAAACACCTTTGGTCAAGGATTCCCCA
>JBBMKB010135721.1:4373-14384 GCA_037833945.1 Alaria marginata
GGGACACATTCTACGATAGAGGTTCACCATTTGTTTCTGAAGCTCGTCACTTGAAGAGCTCTATGCCTCACTGAAAACTGAGTTTGAGCAAATTGAAAGTGCAATCCGATGAACAAATCCGTGGCCCATCTATACCAATAGTTGTTTGCAAAAGTAGAATGACATTCGGACGAAATTGGGTTAAGAAGCCCCGTAATTCAGAAAATAAAAACGCGAAAAAAGTGCTACCTCTATCGTAGAACGCGTCACGGACCAGAGTATCAAATATCATATCAAGTAAAGCGAAAATATGCCAATCGTATAGTTTGAGACCCAGCGCGTCCTTTCTATAAGTGTTGTGAATTTGTAAGTGGAAACTACTTGACACATTTGCAAGAGCTCTTGACAAGGAGTCATACGCCTACACACAAGATGTTGGTGATGGCACCGCCAATTGTCGTATTCCCGAAGGCCCGTACTAATTTAAACCTCGCAATAATAGCTAAGCAACTGATGGAGGTCATAATAACCTACAGGGCCTGCATTTTCTCCGACGTCACGCTAAGATGGACTTGAGGCTAGAATAACATGCTCCATTGTTACATGCACGTCCCTACGCTGTCCGCAACGCAGTCGCCGCGGGCAACATCGAGCCGGGCCTCCGCGGGAGGCGCACGACCGAGTCCACGAAGGTAGACCGTTTCAGGACGCGTGCAACAAGTTGGCCCGGACGGGTGCCACAATACAGAGGTTGCACTTTTTGGCTTTTTTGTTTCTGACGGGCGGGGCTCAATAGAGCCATCCCACGGTAGGGGTTGCACCTCTTGAAGTGAAGAACTACCGATCGGAATGATCATTTTAAAAGTCGGTATGACCATTTTACGAGTGAATTTGATTTAGGACTTTCATAGCGGATAGAAATGTGGATCGGGTTGCGCGAACAAAACCTTAGAAGTCATGTTTCGGGGGAGATATTCAGCTCCTTATTTCACGCGCTCAAGAGGCTGTTGCTGCACCCCTACGTGGGATGCCTCCGTAACCCGAAATCGGCCGAAGGTCGTTTTTTGTTTCACTGAATTGGTGTGGTTGCATACCTACGCCACGGCTTCGTTCGTTATGTTGAGGTTTCAGTTTGCTCAAACCCGGTTCATGGGGGTGAGGGGTGGAGCTCCTCTTGTGAGGATCCTCAGAAAACGACGGGCGCACCTCTCTAGAAGCATGCGTTGGAAATGTTCTGTTTCGAACCGACGTAGTGGGGATACGCTTGGACCCATGAGTCATCCCACGGCAGGTGTGCGACCATAAGTCCCTGAGCTCCTGACGTGAGGAGCTCGATATCTTACCCGAAAAACGACTTCCAAGACGCAACCCGATCGGCATGTGTATCCGCTAGTCCTAAAACAAAGGCACTCTTAAGATGATCATACCAACCGGTAGTTCCTCACTTCAAGAGCTCAACCGGCCAGGAACGTTTGACCCCAAAACCTGCAACCCCTACGGTGGGATGACTCCCATTACCGTTGTGATCGGCGGGACTGTTACCTCCTCAGCCGAGATGTTCCCCGACATATTTGGAATCTTTCTTGTGGTTTGACCGTTTTATCGTACGTTGTTTTTTTCCCTTGGATACGGTACGGACGTCCCTCCGCATGTTAACAGCCGAACATAAAGTTTACCTCGCCTACACAGTAGCATAGGTATTTAGCCGACGGGGCTCTCTGAATGATGACGAAGTCCGTACGCACTGGTTGAAAGGCGACTTGAGTGTTTGAGGTTTGTTTCTGTTTTGTGCGGTCATGATTTACCAAGGTCAGTGTGTCAGTCAGATGTAAAGCTCCCCAAGCGAAGAACCCCACATCACTTTACCGCATGCCTATTGCAGAACCCGTCTCGAGTCCATTTGTTTTTGGACTAGCGGGTAGAAATGTCAATCGGGTAGCGAGGACGTTAATCTCGGAAGTCATGTTTCGGGTGAGATATTGAGCTGCTCATGTCGGGAGCTGAGAAACTCGCTGCTGCACCCCTACCGTGGGACGACTCCGTCGCGGAGATCTGGAGTATCGAAGCGCGTCCCAGTTAGTTTAGATACTGTTTCCAACCCATCTGGAATGTTAGCTTGAATCGTACAAACGGCACTACACTTCCAAGTTTCGGATAAATGTGCGGCAAACTAAACTACTGTGGCGTGCTGCTTTGGATACTGCGAGGTACCTTCCTCTCGAATCGTCTGGAACTATATCCCTTCAAAGTGACGTAACAGCGGATTGTTTTAATATGTACTGCATGTACGCCATGCCCTGAACCAAGGGCATGATACCTTATCAGCCGGCACTCGTGATCGATCTCCTTGAGAACAATCGGCCATAATATTAATAGAGCTCGCCCGCTTGCCAGCCACGCAACAGCTGTGTGTTAAAACGGCCGCCGTCGCTTGCCGCTTGCCGCTTTGCCCGCCCGCAGGACCTTTACTGCGACTGCGTCACTTGTGATGGGGATTACACTGCCATCTCTAAGGCTTCCGAGGTGAAATGCGAGGACAACAAGTGTGGGCAAGACCAGTGCTGCGAGATTCTGTGCTCGTCCTACGCGTGCCCCGACGACTACAGCAGCGCCGACGGTTACGACTCCATCGTGTGCAAAGACTCTGGGTGCACGGAAGATCTTTGCTGCGACAAGGACGGTGAGAGATACCACGATAGACACAAGATGGAACGGAGTGGATACGGTTATTTCATCATCCGTCGCAGTGGCAGCGTCTGGAGGGTTTTTCCCGGGTCAAAACAGCAAAGAAGAGCCCACCCGTATTGTTTTTACGCTGTAGTCCACGCTTAGTTACCGGGTACTGTTCGCTGACATAATAGCGCAACCGATTCGCCCTAAATGGCCCCCCACCGTCGCTACGCCAACCAAATACATGGTACACACATCACCTTCCAATGCCTTTTACACGGTCGGTAGCAAGTATTTTGCTCAATCTATCTTATTACCCACCTACATAAACTCATTATTCAATATTTCGTGACTTCATACACGCTGCCGGTCTCCAGAGAAAGACTGCTCCGACTACGAATGCCCCGACAACTACAGCTTGGTGGACAGCCCTGAGAAATACACCTGCGACGACTCCGGTTGCACGGACGATCTGTGCTGCGATAAGGATGGTAGGTGGTACGCCATACCTCGGTCATGGCTGGTGCATGAGATTTCGCTGATATTTGATGGGTTGTTAGTCAGAGCCATACCACGGTAGGTAGGGGTGCAGCAATACGTTTATGGGCTCCTGAAATGAGGAGCTCAATATTTCACCCGAAACATCACTTCCTATATTAACGTTCCCGCAACCCAATCCAAACTTCCATCAGCTAGTCCTAAATTACAAGCACTCGTAGAATGACTATACCAACCGGTAGTTCCTCACTTCAGGAGCTCAACCGGTCAGGAACGTTTTACCCCCACAAAATGCAATCCCTACCGTCGGATAACTCAGAGGCGGAATGAACGTTTAGAACGTCATACCAGGAACAAACTCACGGCACTAATTTGTATTGCAGTTTAGCTACCGTGCACCTACCCGGTACTGGGTACTTACATGCGAGAGCAACCATTAACGTCCAAACAACGTCAGGGCTACCATATATTAGGTTGAACCTACATCATATACTATGAGCTCCTGGTAGTCTGACGCTAGGATTTCCTCTTTGTGGGGTCGGTTGTCAGGGGTTGACTTCTCGAGCTTGGCATGCCCCCGAAAAATACCGCCTACTACCAGTAATAAAACCCGGAGACGGACCAATACTACGGTAGAGGAGGCTCGTTTAGCGCTAGGGTTTCGTCCGTCATTTCAGAGTCAACCTTGACCTTGTCTGCGGTTCGGTTTTGCGATTTGCAGCTCTACAATGAAGCTGTTTGTTTCGCTGCAGGGCCATTCCACGGTAGGGGTTGAACTATTTTGGGGTCAAACGTTCCTGACCAGTTGAGCTCTCGACGTGATGAACTACCGGTTGGTATGATATTTTTACGAGTGCGTGTGTTTTAGGACTAGCTGATGGAAATGTTGATCTGGTTGCGCGATCGAAAGTCTTGGAAGTCATCCTTCGGGTGAGATATTGCGCTCCTCATGCCACGAGCTCAAAAAACGTTTAGCTTGAACCTCCACCGTGGGATGACTCTGCAGCAACACATGCTTTGTTCCAAGATTGGGCGAGGCACGGAACCACTCGGGCGGGCGGCCTACACTATTGACCGCGTTTTACGAAACAAAATTGCTATTTAGTTTCTGGATGACGAGGCTCCTTAACCCAAAATCGTCCGAATGTCCTTTTGTTTTTTCCAAATAGTTTGGTTAGATAGACGGGCCACGGGTTTGTTCATCGGATTACACCTTCAGGTTGCTCAAACTCAGTGTTTTGGGTGAAGCGTAGAGCTCCTCCAGCGAGGATCTTCAGAAATAACCTGCTGCACCTCTATCGTAGAACGCGTCTTTGAGAAGTCAAAACGTGGTTGCCCCCTCTTTGGTAGCCTTTGTCGATATCCCTCGTATATATATGTGCGTGGAATAAGGGTTCTCAAAAGGCCTGTGCTACGAAATGGATCGCGAGACGGCTGTTACACCCGGCACAGTAGTAGCCTTCTTGACGTATTGGTTGGATATCTGAAAATCTCAAATACAGCCTTCTCTGCGGCATGTTATGCGCCTAGTTATATATAGGTCAGTAGGTGCCAGTTTTCCACTTGCTTGCAATCTGAAGTGCCTTTTAAACATGTTTCGGGACGTCGCCAAACGATTGGTTAACAAGCATAACCAGCATTGATTGTCTGTCGCAATTGAACCGCAGACGAGGTATGCTCGAGCTTCGAGTGCCCTGACAACTACAGCGAAGTAGACGACGCTGACTCAACCGTGTGCGAAGACTCTGGATGCACCCAGGATAAGTGCTGCGATAAGGACGGTGAGTAAAGAGCCAGCTTCGAGGTAGTAATAATAGCTCTATATATCCGCTTGAATACAATCAGTAGGTGAAATCCAACCTACTACACATTTGTATGCGCAGTACGCGGTGACCTTCGTGACCAGATGGCGACCGGTGTCATGTGCTGACTGGTTTCCCTGTGGATCTAATACTTTCAATCCCTGTCCATGTCAATATCAGGTGTGAACACTTTGGCGAAGCGTTTATGACTGTCGGAACTCCTAAACAGTGCAACTACTCGGTATCGCTGGGTTCCAAAAATATAATTCGATACAAACCCAGGCTGTAAGATTGACCGTCAGATGAAACGTAGGAATATTTCCAAAATCCGGATAAAACGTTAGACACAGAGTCCCTTGAAAGGGTAGAGTCAACATCAAGTCGAAGCGCCTCTGCGGCAGCATGCATCTGCCTCGCGTTCGCTAAGTAAGTGTCGTTTCTACTGTAGACCCGTGCGATATTACCTCAGCCGAGGTCAGCTCGAGCATCGAAAGCCCTGGCAACTGACGCGTCTCACGATTGAGGGAGGGCATGTTTTTTTCTGGAGCACATCACTTGAGGAGCTCTATGCCTCACTGAAAAAATGATTTTGAGCAAACCGTAAGTGCAATCAATTGAAAACACCCGTGGCCCATCTATCCAGAAACAAAACAGAAGGACATTCGGATGATTTTGTGATAATAAGGAGCCCCGTCATTTAGAAAATAAACGTCAAAAATGCTACCTTCATTGTAGAACGCGTCAACTACGTCCGCGTATATAGTGCTGATCAAATCGTCTCCGACGATTCCTGATGCACCAAGAGCCCATGCTGCGACAAAGAGGATGCAATGGTTGCACGTACGGATTTATAGCCCAGTGTAAACCAACATATATTATATTATATACGTGGTATATCTGAAGTTACGTCAAAACCAAAGACAGATGCTATAACGCCTTACTTAAGCATAAGTGCAAACCCGAAGCGAACGGATGACACAGTACCGCACCCATCACAGCCGCCGGTCGTACATACCTGATACCACTTTTGCTCGGGATGATTGTCCGCCTCAATATGGTCTCACGATTGGACATTTTCAATTGCGCTGCTTCGGATTTCTACGGTGGATCCTCAGCGGAAGTCTGCTCGAGCTTCGAATGCCCCGACAACTACAGTTCCGTGGACGACGCTGACACCACCACTTGCGACGACTCTGGATGCACGAAAGCCGTTTGCTGCGAGAAGGACGGTGAGACCCCTAGCACGTAGGGCGACGTCGCTATCGACGTGCTGTTCGACCAAGAGCGTAGAAACCTCTTAATTCGACAATATGGACGGCTCTTGGTACCTTTAGCAAACCGCCGTCGGTGAATAAACCTAGATTTACCTCTATCGATATGACTGGATGGCATATAGGCACCCTGGTTTGAACGTATTTTGGCTCCATTCCCCTTGTTACTGGTGATGACGCCGCAGACGAGGTCTGCACGAGCTTCGAATGCCCTGACGACTACAGCACAGTGGACAACGCTTCCTCGACCGTGTGCGAGGATTCTGGATGCACCAAAGCCCTGTGCTGCGAGAAGGACGGTGAGTTCACCAGGGTCGTGAGGGGGTGTCGCTCAGTTTATAACTATTCCCACTAGGGAATCATCTCACGGTAGGGGTGCAGCAATAGGGTTTTGAGCTCTTAACATGAGGAGCTCAATATCTCACCCGAAACACGACCTGCAAGATTTTCGTTCGCGCAATCCGATCGACAATTCTAGTATCTAGTTCCTAAAGCTAATGCGTTTGTAAGTTGATCAAACCAACCGGTAGTTCCTCACTTCAGGAGCTCAACCGGTCGGCAACGTTTGACCGCAAAAAGTGCAACCCCTACGCTGGGGTGACTCTAGGACGTAGCAACGGTTAACGTGGGACGATGGGTAATATCGCGTTGAGTTCGGCTAGCCGGTGACCGGCCTTTGTAACGGCTTCACCTTTGCCAATGCGTATACGGAGCCTCTTACTTATGCCTGTCCGATTATTTCGAGTTGCACTGGCCATAACGCCGAAGACGAGGTATACTCGAGCTTCGAATGCCCGGACGACTACAGGCCAGTCTACACAGCTGACACTACAGTATGCGACGACTCTGGATGCACCAAACCGTTGTGCTACGAGAGGGACGGTCAGTTCGCTATGACTAGCACGTGGAGCGGCGTTAGTCTCTGATTATTGTTCGCATAAGGACGTAGAAAGTCGTCTGGTGTACACGATCGGGACATGTCGTGTCGACCTTGCCTACCGGGTGGCCGGTGCTTTGCAACGGCGACACCTTTGCCAGTATGCAGATCAGCCCTCTTACCTATGATCATACCCGTGATGCTATTCTTACTTTTTATGGTGACGCAGACGTGGTGTGCTCGAGCTTCGATTGCCCTGACAACTACAGCCTAGTGGAGGACGCTTCTTCTACGGTGTGCGAAGACTCCGGATGCACCAAAGACCTCTGCTGCGACAAAGACGGTGAGCTTCCCATACGAAATGTACCCTTCCCCCTTAAGAACGCATGGTAGGTGTCTCAAACAGCACATGCTCCAAATGTATCCGCGGCTAACTTGAAGGCCTAGCCTATGCAGTGCCAGATAAAAACAAGACAAGGAGCCCTCCGACTTACCGCTCTAGTGCAATCTACCGTCTCTAACCTCCTGCCATCACCATCCAATGACGCTTCAGACATCCCATTCACCAGCTTCTACTGTAGTAGTGCCAGATATATTTGTACGAATAGACGACCCACGCGTTCAACGGTAGGGATAAAGCCTACTGTGATGCTTCTGAGACTCCACACTTAAGCCGCCCTATACCCCATCCAACACCCGACTTCGAGAACCGATCAAAGCTGGAACCAGACGAACAGCACGACGGCATAGGTACCTCACGAATCGTATCGGAAAGCCCAATTTATGTTGAGTAATTCCTCAGTTTTGTAGCCCCGTCAATCATAACAATTTTGGATGGATCCGTACTAACCCTATCCCGGCACGCCTGGACACGAATTTTCTACGGAGCGTAGGGATACGTTGTCATCGCTCGTAGCCAAAACTAAAATCACATGGATAATATAGCGCAAACGGATTTTTCAATTTCACGGTAGTGACGCCGGCTGTACCGTGGACTAGGGCGCTGTGAAATCATGTACCTAGTAGTTTGGACGGGTTTCTCCTTACTATTCGCTTATAACTCTTCGTGGTTTAGGGCGGGTGTACTTGACGCAGCTAGTGTCCTATCCCGTTGCATACTTGTGTTCCACTCAACCTTCGTATAATATTACTTTCGATCCACGATACGAAGGCCCCAACAACGTCTTGGACATAGAAGACTACAACATACGACTTCGCAATATTACACCTTACCGTATCCACACCATCCGTGCTGTTTAGTTTAGAGCTCATGCCAATTGATCCTTCGGTTTTATGTATCGTTCCGCTAGTGTGTAGTGGGACCGACAACTTAGGATGGGTCGGTACTACCTAACACAGAAGCGGCCCATATCTCGTGCATGCCGTGTTCAACAAATTCTGGCACAAATGCTTAGTTGGAGTACTGTAAGTTGTACGTAGTTTGATGCCGCCACCGCGCGTTCACGATCCCCTGGTGCCATCGATGGAACGGATGCTTGAGCTCCCGCTTACTCGTACCTTTTCTTCCACCGATGAACTTAACGATTCCACCTCAGAGGTGCTGTGCTGCAACTCCATGGAGTGCTCCGACGGGTACACCCTGGTCGACAATGCCTCCAAAGTGGAGTGCGACGACAACAAGTGCGATGAAGACCAGTGCTGCGAACCGGTTTGCTCGTACTACACTTGCCCCGACGACTGCACCCCTAAGGAAGACTCCGGCAGCATCAAGTGCGGCGCCTCTGGGTGCAGCACCGACACCTGCTGCTACTACGGTGAGCTTCTTCCCAGTGTTAGCCTTGATACGTTTGGACCTTGCACGCGTTTTGGAGGGTTTTGGACACATTCTGCGATAGAGGAGTTCACCATTTGGTTCTTGAAACTCCTCGCTTGAGGAGCTCTTTACCCTCACCTAAACCCGATTTTAGAGCAAACTGAGAATGCAACCCGATGAACTAGTCCGTGGCCGATCTCTACAAAAACGAATATTGCAAAAGTAGAATTACATTCCTATAATAATAGGTAGTCATTTGCGGTTGAGGAGCCCCGTCATCCAGAAAATACAAACGCCAAAAAAAGGTACAGTACCTCTATCGTAGAACGCGTCTTTGTTACGGACCGTATAAGCGCCGTCAGGTTATGGCACCCGACCAACCAATGTGCTAACTGTGAATCGCGTCCAACAGTATTGTTCTCGACATATGGTGTACTCTTGAACGGCCCTTGGCACGGCGTAGTAGGCAGGTTGCCTTCGCCACTACTGATCTCATTGGAGGAGCACACATTAGTGTACGTCTCCTATCTCCACTTGTCCCACAACGCCCCCTGAGGGAAGGATGCCGGTGGTTCATTCACCACTGCAAGAATCCACACAGCTTTTTTAATTGTGACTTGGTCCCCGCCCCACATACACGCACAGGACGACCGCCGTCGCTGCAATCCAGGTTATTTTTAGGGCATTGTGCAATGCCGGTGTCTCCGAGGATTTAAAGGGATCTTTGGCAACTGCGTCGTAGAAATTATTGAGTCTACGGATACAGTATTAGAGAGGTGCACATACCAAGTTTTCTGATTATCTGCGTTCAAAGAACTCTCGCTGAAGGCTGATATGGCCTAGTCGCCGGACAGGTTTAATTCCTAAATTACAAAATGGATTGCATAGATATTGCGTGTGGAGTCTTAGTAGAGCTACCGCGTCAGCCAGACGAAGGTTGGCGAAAACATGGTACACTTATCGTAGTAACACGCGGAGGTTGCAGACCCCCTAAAGGATGTTTCGCTCACAAAAAACTTGACCCGCTAAAGGCGCCTTGATCATCCTTGACCATGGGTATGCGCAATTCGGTGCGAATCGTCAAGGAGAAAAACATAATGAGATATCGTCGTCGAAAATAACATGATGGCATGCACCCTG
>JBBMKB010135832.1:0-19188 GCA_037833945.1 Alaria marginata
GGTTAACAGGGTTAACAGGGTTAACAGGGTTAACAGGGTTAACAGGGTTAACAGGGTTAACAGGGTTAACAGGGTTAGCAGGGTTAACAGGGTTAACAGTTAACAGGGTTAACAGGGCTAACAGGGTTAAAAGGGTTAACAGGGTTAACAGGGCCTGGGACAGATCACGATCTAAATAATTTGGATCCTGTATCTGTCTTTATACCATGCTGTGAATGATCTGTGTAGTACAGATCTAACCCAGGAAACATGTGCTACTATAGACCATGCAGATCATACGGCTCCCATCAAAACAACACGGGGTCTATAGGCCATACAGATAATTTAGACCAGGGATCTGTCTGCCCTAAGAGACACAGATCATCAATACAGATCTCATCTGTTCGACGTGTGACATACTACTAGTAACACATGCAATTAAGTGTGGGATGTACTGTATTAGTTTAAGGTTCCCTCTCCCCAAATCAACGAGCCCCTGCGTGTCACACACCTCGGTCGGCGCGGAGCTCCCACACCCTCAACACCCCATCTTCCCCCCCCGTCGCCAGCAGCATACCGCCGCTCGCGTTCCCGTTACCGTTCCCGTCAAGCGTCCTCTCCGCAAAGGCGATCGAGCTGATGCTGCTCTCGTCCTCGGCAAAGTCGGCCTGTAACAGTTATCGGATCGGTCCGCGGCAAAGATGTCGGGAGACATGTCAAGCAAGGCAAAACATGCGCTGCCAAGGATGTAGGGTCGAAGTGTTCCACACTAAAACCTAGTAGTTTGGTGTCAGTCACGGCATGTCAAGGCAAACCTGCTGTCTGTCAACGGTTGAAAGTCCTGTCTCCCAACATCTTTGGTCCGCGGCAGAGCATATCTTATAAAATTATTTCAAATACGTCAGCTGCGAGTTCATACATACTGCTGTTCACCATTTCTGGATCGAAAAAATACCCTATACTAACTCCAAGTAACTTGTGCCCACAAACGTGTGTGCAAATCTAACAAAAGTCGGCCTGTACGTAACAGCAGACATCGGTGCCGCAGCAGCATTTTAAACTATTTTACCACTGGAAAAAAATGATCCAACACCAATTTCAACTATTTGTACCCAAAAACGTCACCATGTATCATACATACAGCAGGAGCACGGTTCTAAAGGGTGACATAATCCCACATTAACTCCAAGTGTTCTATTCCCAAACATTTAAGTGCAGTTTTAAAGGGTGAACTGATCTCACGCGAAGGCGCCTTTACCGGTCTCAGCCCACAAATCATACCAGATAAAGGACCAGACATATTTCACTTTACAGAGGTATTTAGGCTGGTTTCTGTGTTTTTGTGTTTTTGTGTTTTTTACGAATGGCGAGAGGGCGTCGACCCAACCTTAACCTCAATCCCAACCCCAAACCAGGCTAAGGCTCCGACCCGAGCGCGGCCTCGCCGCGCGTTCTGGAAAATGTG
The DNA here is from genome assembly GCA_037833945.1 of Alaria marginata. Lineage (NCBI taxonomy): Eukaryota > Phaeophyceae > Laminariales > Alariaceae > Alaria > Alaria marginata. Next base: position 1,445 of record JBBMKB010135832.1, read on the forward strand.
AGAAAAATGTGCGGACCACCTCAAAAATCGAAATATATTTGGTACTTTATCATGCCTTGTCCGGTATGATTTGTGGATTGAGAACACGGCAAAGGCTACAATTAATGCCGTCCCACTGTAATTACAAGTAGTTTGTCGCCCAAAACGTGGGTGGGTTTCTAAAGGGGCGAAAGGCGGTAAACTAACTAACTGACCTTGAAATTTTCTACATAAAAAAAGACACTGTGAGCCATAAACGCACCGGTCGGATACAAAAACGCAGTAATCCGCAAGCTACCACTAGAAACAAAACTATAACAACTACGTAGCTAGCCAGTAGTACCTACAGCGTAGTCGGCAAATGATGGCCCTATTAATACCAACTGCTCCAATACCGAGCCAACTAACAACTATTAATAGTCGGCGACTCCCAACCTAAGCAACGACCGTACCCCTCACCTGAACGGTCGACAGCAGGTGGAAACCCGACGGATTGCTAGCGTAAATTCGCATGTTTTTCCCTAACGCCGCAGCCATGAGCTGACCATTGCTGCTGGCGGCAACGCAGTTGCACGTCTCGGGCGATGTTTCGATCTCACCCGCAATCGTGTAGGAAGGTCTGCCCGCGATTCCCTTCACGGAAATCAAAGACTGTTTTGTGATGAGAGGGACATCCAAAAACATGCGGCGAAACGAGGCGGGAACATGCGGCGGAACCAAACGGGCGTGGGCCAATCAGTTTGTATCCCGCGATTGTGTAGGAAGGTTTGCCCGCGATTCCTTTCAAGGAAACCAAAGACTAAGACGAGAGGGACAGTAAAAAGAGTGCAGCCAAACGGGAGGAAAATATGCGGCGGGAACGAACGGGCGTGAACCACTCAGTTTTAGTGCGCGTGAACCAATGAGCTTGAATGGGCGTGGACCAATCAGTTTGTATCGGTACATATAGTTCCAAGTATTTCGCCGACTCGAAGAGCAAGACTGATGTCCAATCTGGCGTATATACTATACGTACAGAACCAACGCACTTCTCGTTTGACGCAGCCATGGACGCAGACATCGATCGATGCCGACAGCACGGGTTGTTACATACCAGGTACTGGTACCAGTTTGGTTTCGTCGCATCCCTCAACACACACAACACACACAGCGCCACACCCACACCGCAAGGCAGCCTACAACAAAGTCGGCGCCGGCCTGGCTGCTATCACTACCGCTGTTCGCCGCGAGTCGGCATGGTGTATCCTTATCTCCTCCTGCCAGCAGCGTGTACCGCCATCCGATGGTAGCCGTGCGCGGTATCGATGACCTACTTGCCAACAGCTGCGCTTGCTGAAGCTTTGGCGGCTCTCGTCGAAGTACATCGCCACTGTCCCGATGACGACTTGGATGAGGACTCCTCGCACGTGAAGCGCGCGTGTTGTTCAAGGAAAAGGCGCGGCAACAAAGGGGTTTTGCAACAGGCTTTCGCTAGCCCTACACCCTCCCATCAAACGCCCCCAGAAAGAGCACACAACCCTAATGCATACATTCAAAAATTCGACCGGACAAAGAAGCAAAATATCAAAATGCAAGGTAAGCTGGTGGACGGTTGACGATCTGGTTTTGGCTCGTCCAGGCCTCTTTAGACCTGATACACTATCAATACGTAGTTTAATTATAGGGAGTTCCTTGGAGGCTGTCCGTCAAGGGGCAAGAGTGTCGTCTACCTTTGCTCTGCGTACAGTAAATACGTACTTGCCGGGTTGCTTGCGCGGTGGCTATTAATAATTCGTTTTTTTCTTTAGTCTTGAATAGCTTTTGTTTTTAGTGTTTTCCCTCTTTTCAGCTTGCGACACCCCCCCGGGATTCCAAGCGAACCACACCCCGAAGGGCTCGAAGGGGAAGCTTGCACGTAGTATAGACTACATCCGTATGATATGATATGGGGTTCGGGAAACCTCGTCGAAAGAAGACTCGATCGAAAGCCGGCGTTTTCGGCCCTTTCTTTCCGACTGCATGTTAATTGGCCTGATGAGTCACTAAGTACGACGTCACCACAGCCAGCGGGTTTGATAGCTTTGGACGGTGCCATGGCATGTGATACCCGGAACGGGCGTCCTGCAGAATGCACTGCTGTGATTCCGTGATAGGACGGGCAGGCTACAAGACAGTACCGGTAGCTAACGGTAACAATTTAAGTGCAGCAACAAGCGGCAGGCGCGGCAAGAAAACACCGACACGCGTCAACTACAAGTGTACATGATACCACATAATACCCTGATAATACCTGGTATGGTATCACACGAGAGATGTTTATCGTACTATTATACGAGTACTGCCTGTTCGTCGGGTCTACGCCGGATCCACTTAGAACGTGGCAGATAAACGTACAAGAGGAAGAGTCTCTTGCCCCAACCCTAACCCGAACCCGAACGCTTGGATGCTGTGGCTTGTGAAGGCTATAGGTTGACTCGGCAGCTTGGATGCTGTGCTTGGAAAGACTCTAGGTTGATTCGGCGGGATCGGGATGTGGTGGCTTTAGGTGGCTTGTGGCTTGGAAAGACCCTAGGTTGGTTGAGCCGCTTCTATAAGATTACCCTTGACCAACCACAGTGCATGAATAGCTACCTTGGAAAGATTCACAATCATTAAATGTCGACTACCCCTTGCTACACGTGTTCCAGTCAGAGTCGCACAAGGAACATTGAAACAGCTACTGCTTGTTGTGTAAAAGCACGACGATACGACGATGCAACCCGTCTTCGCTGCGTAAGTCATCGTATTACAGCAGTACCGGCCCGATCATAAGAAAGCTCCTTTGAAGAAAGTCCGCCTGAGATTTTCAAAACATTAAGAAAGTGTCCAGCGTGGCCGACGAGTACCACACTAAATCCTATATATTACATAAGAAAGTGTCATGCTCGACTTTCAACCCAACATAAGAAAGTCAGCCTGAGTCTGATTTCAGGTTTCTTATGATCGGGCCGGTACTGTACTACACTACCATGCATTACAAATCTTTTAAAAACAACAGCAGTGTACTCTCAGGTCAAAGAGGGCGCCTTGAGAGTATTTCACGAGGCAAACATGACGACATCCAGATACCAAGACACACGCACTTCGGCAAGCGGCAACTGCAGCGTCGACGGTCGGCAGTCGGCAACAATCCCTACCCCGCCCACCTTGTCGTCATATCCGCGTGCCAACGTAACAAGTAACAATGCCCCCGAACGCCCCTCACGACGACAGCTCACGCGCTCACGCCCAAGAAGAAGACACAACTTCGACTACTGCTGTATATCATACCAGGTCGGGTGGAAATATAAGGACAGTTATATATTCATATTAATACTACAACGATACCTATATTTAAGTCCAGAGTACCATATACCCGGTACGATCAGATGCGGCACAAGATGGTATCCTCTTTCGATAAAAATACTTCGGTCTTTCGACAAAACAACCACCCCACCCTCAAACAAAGCAACCCCATCATGCCAAGCCACGCACAATTTTGTTGCCGACCCCTGTCTTGCCAGCGCCGCCTCCGCCTGCCGCGAGCACCGCGGGAGTGGTGACACCGTTGTCATCTGTCGATTCCGACCAGGTCACCGAGAACACAGGAAAGTTCACGATAGGTGGTTGATACATGACGCCTTCTTCCGCAAGGTGTAGCAGTCCTCACAAATGGGTTAAACTTGTTGCACGTGTATCTACAAGCGTTGTACCCTCTTTGCTTGCCCTCCGTCCGCGCGCGCCACTTGGACTGCTGTCGGAGAGTTGGGGCTATATTGATTCCCTATCTGTGCCGGCCTCCGATGTATTACGAACTCCTTTCTTTTTTTTTGTCATTTTTGTTTTTCATCCATCTGCGTATTGCGTATTGTTCTTGGGTCTTATAGGTAAGAGATCAGCTGCTGCTGCCCTAACCCTAACACCTCCGTCGTGCAGGTACAGCTACAGTAGTATTAATAGTACCAGTGCGTATTAGGGGTGCGGTGGCATCTCGTCCCTAGTAATCGAACGCTAGCGTATTATATTTGTGTTGTAACTGTTTGCTGTTTGGTTTGCTGTTCTGTTTGACTCCTCTGTGTGCAGAATTTCAAAGCTAGCTATTGGTCACCTCCGAAGCTTCTCGACGAAGAAACTCTGAAGCACGCCTGCCTCGACTACTCGTACGAGCACGAGGAGCACGAGGAGGGGAGAGCACATACACACATACCAGGACTCCAACGGACTGCAGTGGAAACCAGATGGCGTCGTCCAAGATAGAGTTCTATGTGTCATGCAAGGTGCGGAGACGGTTTGTGTTGAAGTCAGTGTTTTTGCTCCGCACTGAGCCCTTTATCTTTAGAATATGCTGAAGTAAATGTTTGTGCCTGCCCACGAATGCACCGGATAGCTTATGAGCCATCAACCAGTACTACTTATAACCACTGCTTGTAAAGCAGCCAGTACAGGTACTTCGTCTTGAAACATTCGCTCGGCCCGCTCACTCGTACACGTACTTGAGCCCGCTCGCTCGTACAAACACGTACTTGAATTCGTGCGCACTCGTTTGTTTGCAACTAACTACGTGCAAGACGAAGACAACACACACACCTGAGACGTATTTCAGAGCCAATTTTCTCCCAAACAAGACAAAGGGGGGGGAGGGGGGGGCTCTAACAGCTAAAACGGCAGCTTTGGGACGATCTCGTCGAGATATTTGCATAGATAGATGCGTCGCTCGGCGTTGGCACTCCCCCCCTCGTCGAGAAAATCGGTTTGGAAAAATCGTCAGAGAGTGTGTGTTCTCTTGCGATTTCTATGTACAACTGCACGTAGTACAGTATGTGTATAAATTGCTACCAGACCTGGTTCCAGGTACTTACACGCCCGATGGCGCGGCGCTGCACAAACACGACGTTCGCTCGTGGATGGACGGAACGACGGATTGACCGGCGTTTCTCGTAGTTTTATCGTGTACAGTACAGGACACCTAATAAGAAACAGCCTAACAACAAACGCAGGCTGAGATTTACAGAAACATAAGAAATTCGGGAGCCTTTATGCTGAAGTTAGTGTAGAACACTTCCCCTCCTAAATAAGAAACTCAGCCTGGGTCAGTATTTCTGTTTCTTATTAGGTGTCCCGTACTCTGCACTCCACGGCCTGTACTATATACGTGAGTGGGTTCTTCAAACGAAACTGTTATTTCCACCCAACGACATCCAGCACCCCCAGTGTCGTTCGTACCTACCGCTGCTGTTGTTCCTTAGTTCCATGCCAACGCCCACATCCTCTCTGTATGTCACGATACCATGCACAATAGATACCCTGTGATACCCCCTCTCCAAAAATGGCGAAGGACGGAAAACAAACCCACATCTTTTCTTTTCAGCGAATCTTGTCTGTGATTATTGGTGAATGCTCTTTTTGGTGTTCAGTACGTTTGGCATTGTTGGCAAGTATAGTCTCGTCCCGTAGTTTGTGACCACAGAGCTTGCATGTAAGATGGGGCATTAGACGGGACACTTGGGTGTGCTGGATGCCCAAGGGTAGAAGGAACAACTACACACACCTTGATTCGCGGGAGATACTTTGGCACACAAATCTCAAAACCCAGTGAAGGTAAAGGGAGGGCGTCTATCATCAGGCGTCATATTTACCGGCCGGTACAGGTAGTTACGTCGGTGTTTGTTGGCGCACCCTCTCAGAAGCAGTATCGTATCATATGATCTCATCGTTCGTAGAAGCAGCAAAAGCAACTCGAGTTGATAATAGGGAGCAAACGCATGCCTGCACACCTACCACACGGAACGCTGGATGGGCAAACACCCACCAAACCATTCAATAACTCGTGATGAAGTCGCTTTGTTGTCTCCTTATGTTCAAGCATGGGTATGGGTATCATACTTCACGTTCTTGCTGTGTATGTACCTGTATATCGGTTATACACCGCGCGCGGGTCGAAAAACAAGAAAACTGACCTCTTTCCACTCGATCTGGATTGCGGGACCCTCGCCAGCGTCTCCTACCCCGAACTTCTCCTCGCCCTGCCCTCCCGACCCCGACTGCCCCCCCCTCAGGCAGCGCTTCTTTCCGTGCCTTGCAGCCACCTCGTCCCCAAAGCTCTGGTCGAGCCTGAGCTCCTCTCTCAGCGAATCTAACACCCCACGATGGGAGTCCTTGATGCCCGCCGGCTGGGAGGCAAACGCAACGTAGAGCGTTTCGTACGCTGCCCGAGACGCCGCGGCGTGTCGAGTTACGCTCTGTTCTGCGCGATCCATGCGCCCGTGTGTGTGCCCCACGGTTGTTTCCGAGCGGGGCTTCTGGTCAGGGCTACACGGGTTAGAGGCAGCACAAAAAAAATGATCTGCTGCCTCTGGCAGCGAGCAAGTGCTAGATTACTTCTTGAGCGCCTGTGCTTGCTGCTGCTGCTGCCGCTGCCGCTCGCCACGCCTCGCCTTTCGAAATGACTCGATAACTCGATGCTCCTTTGGTTTCCTTTTGATGCTTTTCGCTCGCACCTTCTTTCTTCGTCTTAGAGTTGAGAACAATACAAATGCACCCTCTGCCGGTCGGCCTCACCCCTCAACGGTCAAGGTAACCTCTACAAGTGCTTGCACCCGCGAAGGCCTACGAGCGTAGTGGGCGGGGGCAGCCCAACTCACGTCTACGCCTGGAGACTGCAGACAAGACGATTTCGTTGGAGGCAGAGCCTTGAAGGCATTTTTCATTCGAAATCTGAGATTTCAGCATTTTTTACCAAAATTCACAATTTCGTGCTATTTTGCATATTTTTGTGCAGAAAGGGACGAAAAATGTGTATTTTTTGGCAAACTTTAATATCTTCACCTTCGAAGGCGTTTTGTGGTGTTCGTGGTCTATAGGCGATAGGCGGTAGACCCAGTTCACGGCATCCTGACGGCCAAGGCACCCCAGCAACACCATGGTGAGTGGAACCCTGGTCTAGAGGGTTGTATTCGGGACGTGTATGCTGCAAACCATGCGGGATGACCGCTGGTGTCATCGCAAAGTATCTCTCTGGTGCTTATTCCATAGTTTGAGTCGAGCATGGTGCACCGCAAAATTACCTTATTTTGAGAGTTTAGGGGTGAGAGGAGGAGAACGCTTGGTGTTGATGGTCGCTTGGAAGCCCTGGCTCACTCTAAGCTAAGGCCAGAGGTTACCCAAGGCTTTGCACCGGCAGAGGCTCGGGATGTACTGCTGCGCTCGGGTTTGCTTGGAATATGGAAATCAAACAAATGGAGGAGATATGTCTGCTGTTTTTTACATTTCTTCCCAAAGCTTGTTCACGTCTGGTGTGTGGTAGTTTTGGCAGTCCTGCGCTGTGGGGTGTCGATAGTCTATCGTGAGTGGACTCTGTCGTTGTCATCAAGACACGTTGTCGAGCCCCTTGGACCGCAACGAAAGGAGTAGATGAAGGCGAAGTAGGCGCAGTGAACACATGCGTTGGTCTGTGCAACACCAATCGACACTTCAGTCGTTCTTGCCGCCATGAATTGCGATGATTCTCGATGGCCACTGCTTGAACACTCAGTTGCCTATCGCACTTTTTGTATTGAATTTGTGCAGCAAGTACCTGGTACTTTAGTTGAGGGTTGTGGCAGAGAATCGACGCCTCGCTGCGAACAGCAGGCCAAGTCGTATATACAGCAGCCAAACTAAAACCAGCACAAGTACGAGCAGTGCAAAACAGAGCTGCTTCCACATCCGATCCTTGCTTAGTCATTGGTTGGTCTTGTCAAGTGATCCAATCAATAATATCGATACTTTCTGTGTTGCACTTGGTTCTGGTAAGCGTTTTGAAACAACTCTTGGGGACGACTGCTATCTGCCACTCTGTGATCCTCTACTGTACACACTTGAATGCGTCAAGTGCTCCGCAAGTACGGGAAACCCAGACCACCAAACCAGCGCCGACTGCGGGAGTCGGTCGGCATTTATATGTTATAAATAGCAGCTGATAAGTAGAGAGTTTTCCGGTTGTCGTCTTTGAGAGGTGTGCTGGGCCCACAGAAATTGAGTCTGCAGCAGTAGTGGATGCGTTCTTTGTTCACAGGCCTAATCTACTGGAGGGTGTACGTTTAGTGGCACGTGCAGAGGGGCTACTATACACTGGTATCGTACACGCAAAGGGGGCATTGATCTACATGGATGTAGCGATACAGTTCGTAGAATGCTGTATACTTGCAACACACCATTTTCAGTTTTTGCTGATCTGCTGGTACAAAGTACGTGCTCGGATCGTAACTCGATTGGCCGCCGCATTTTGCACCCGCGTTATGAACCACCACTGGTGACCGCAGGGTAGGCGCACGAAAAAGGTGGGGATCACCGGCAAGTACGGTGTACGGTACGGTTCGTCCCTCCGTAAGGTCATCAAGAAGATTGAGGTGAGAGGAAGGCCTGTTTACATCCGTTCACATGTCGGCCAGATCAGACCCCGTTGCACGATCTGTGTATTTCCGAGAAGACAGATCCCTGGCACATATGTACATGATCGGCCCGGTGTAGTTCATGTTGCCAGATGGGGGAGCCGTGTGATCTGGATGACCTGGCACTTTTTCCCTGTGTTTTATCTGTACTGCACAGATCCTGCACAACATAGCATAGTGGCAGAAGATATACGATCTACTACTGTAGATCGTGATCTGTCGGGTGTGTGCGGTCCATTCAGCACACGAAACCCTTACCGCGAACATCCATCCAAACTGCCAAGGACCGCATATGAAGTATACCAGGTATACAGTAGCCAACCCTGACTACGGGTGTCGCTATTTTGCATGCTAGTGGCAGCAACAGCTTACAACGCGCAGTAGCTTTAATCATACAGGGTTCTTCACCAAGCTATGCTAACACCATCCGTGCTGGGTGGGGGTTCGCTGCCGCTATAGAAACGCTGATTGGTTGTCGAACGATATGAGGAAAGAGAAGATTAGAGCCTTTTATTCGGTAGTGTTGTGTTGGAGGAATTTCGTTGCAGAGAGATAAGATAATAAGTAAACATTTCCTGCGCGGCTTCAATTGGTGATTTTTTTCCGTCTCTCTTCCGTACCCCCCTTACAACTGGTCTAGACGGTGATGGTCTAACCTTGTAGCTGGTGCCGGATACCCGACCCAAAGTAATGGTGTGGCATGACGAATCGCGTACAGCAGTATGCCTACTGCTGATGTGCCTGTAGCTTGCAATCCTCTAATTTCGTTTCTTGTTGTTGAGGGCATATTCCAGACTACCGTATCATACGAAAATATTAATGACATGCTATTATAGCCAGCAGAACTCGCCGACGAGTACAAACTTAAGTGCGAGGTTCTCTTCGCGATGTGGTTGATATAGAATACATAAAAGTTGAAAAGGAGGGGAAACGGCTTGAAAACTGAAGAAAAATGTATTGCCAACGCGCGAAGTTTCCCGTCAAGTAACACCGGCCAGCGAAAACAAGTGTTTACCTCGGGGCTATTGGGGTACTTCAGTGTGGCGTTGCCAACTGGCCCCGCGGTTACCCTCCCGAGTCGAGGCTTGGGATTTGCCGACGACGCTATGATACGCTTTCACCTTAAGTCTGGACTATCACCATCGTGTTGAACGAGTGAAGGAGCCGGTTCAAAAGATAGCTCTGGCAGATGGTTTCCCCCTTTCGACACGATTCTTGGAAGTGCACGCTTGATGTTGCTTCGTATAGTTTTGTTTGTGGGTGTAGGCAGTGGGTTAGCCATTATCGGAAAGGGGGAACACGGCCAGGAAGAACCATACTTGAAGCTGGCGCCAACAATTGTAGTCACCTACCGTCGGTAAACAAACCCGCGCATGTTTTCGCGTGTCAAAACCGTATTGCTACATGGTTTGGCGATGCGGTGCTGCTGCCTTTGCAGGTTTTAAATCCTCGTTTGCCCCTCATCTTTTTCTCCTATTTTCTTACTTGTTCTTCAGACAAGAATGACGTCAGCCGCGACCGTAATGTCAACTAATAATTGCTGTTTTTCATTTTCAGCCGGTCGCTTTGCACGGCCTGAACATGGGCTCATTCCATCGTTTGCCTCTCTCTTGCCGAACTTTGCCGTTGGTCTTGTCGGCGACCCGCAGATCACCCAGCACGCCAAGTACACGTGCACCTTCTGCGGCAAGGACACCACCAAGCGCCAGGTGACTGGCATCTGGAAGTGCAATGCCTGCAAGAAGATCTCCGCGGGCGGTGCTTACACCCTCAAGTGAGTTTTGAGTTTTGGCTTGTTCTATGGGACGGCCAGAGGAAAAAAAACATACCAGGTACTTGCCAGCCAGTCAATTGCATTGTGGGTTGTGATATTCGGTGTAGGCGGGGAACAGTGTGTTTCTTTTTGTCCTGGTTGCGCACACTCTGTATACGACGCCGGACGCTGAGCATGTTTGGTGGGTTTGTTTTTTGTTTGCCTGTCAAACCGGTTTCTGCGTTTTTCGTCTGCAAGTTGTATCCACCCTGCGGCGTTTGAGTTAGGTATTTTACCTCATGCTTATAATCTTTGTGGACGATCGTTACCCCCGCATCCAGTCCTGCATTATTTTCTGTCTGCTTTTTTTTTTTTACTTTTTAGGTCAATCTGTGCTGAACAGCTCTAGTTCCCGAAAATCACCATAAAACCTTTCCAGTCAGAGTTTATGCAACTTCAATGTTGTCGGTCTTAAACCGGTTGCAATTTAACGCCCTTGCCTTTGTTATGCCGTGATTGTGCTGCAAAACTACTTGACTAAATAGGCGAGCTGTCGCCTACAAGTGGAATGTTGTGTTGTTGAAGTTAACGCCATTTGTGGCAATGCTGGATGTTTCGGGTAATTTGACCCGATCCCTCCCTCCTTGTCCTCCTCCTACCTCGTTTGTGTCCTTCGATGTCTTTGCTGCAGCACCCCCGCCGCCGTGACCGTGCGGTCCACCATTGCGCGCCTGCGCAAGGGCCAGATGGAGACCGGAAAGTAGTCTTGCTGCCGTTGAATTAAGAGGGAGAGGGGGTCTGTCGACAGGAGGCACAGCCCTCGGCCTTTTATTAATGCCGAAGTGAACCAATCTTATTCCCTCTATCTTGGGGCTTTCTTGTGCGCCTTTTTTGGCCTTCCGCGGCTATCTTGTGCCTGTTTTGACTTTGTCCAAAATGATGCGTCTTTTTTGAGGCAACGTTTGGTTCGCCTTTTTTGGCTAACCGGACGGAGGTTGTGTGCCTTTTTTGGCCGAGCGCTGAAAAAGTCTTAGGGTGTTTGCGACTCGAGCGATTGCTCCCCTCCTGGGTAAGCTAATCGTGTCGCCATTATGTATGCGTTTTTTTCCCGTATTCTCTTTCGAGCTTGAGAACCAAACCACGGCTCAGCATTTTCGGATTTTGTGGCTCCCACTGTTACTGCTCTCATGTGGTCGTAGCAGGATTTTTCAACTTTAGTTGGCTGTGTCGACAGTAGGGTGAGTTTTTTGTTGTTCCTGAAAGGTCTGCCGTAAAAGACGCTCTTATAACAAGAGTAGTCGCTGCGCCTGAGACACGCTGGCACACACAGCTCCATTAACCAACGGGAGTAGTCGCCAACTGGATCGTGGCTCTATCCTTATTGAAAGCGAATGATGTTATAGAACACTTAGGACACCTTCGGAGTGCCTCGGCACAGTGAGAAGACCTTCTGTATCTGACGCTTTCATGCTTAGTCATTGTTGTTACCGTTGTGGGTTCCACACCTTTTCTCTTGCACCGGTTAACCAAATCACTGAACGCGAATGATGTTATAGAACACTTAGGACACCTTCGGAGTGCTTCGGCACAGTGAGAAGACCTTCTGTATCTGACGCTTTCATGCATAGCCGTTGTTGTTGTGTTTATATTTTCCAGACCGTCTCTCTCTGTGTATTTTTAAGCGAATGATGTTATCGAACACTTAGGACACCTTCGGAGTGCTTCGGCACAGTGAGAAAACCTTCTGTATCTGACGCTTTTATGCATATCCTTTGTTGTGTTTTTTTTTTAGGCCGTCTCTCTTCGTGTATCGTTAAGCAAATTAGTGAAAGCGAATGATGTCATCGAACACTTAGGACACCTTCGGAGTGCCTCGGCACAGTGAGAAGACCTTCTGGATCTGACGCTTTCATGCATAGCCGTTGTCGTTTTTTTTTCCAACCCGTCTCTCTCTCTGTATGGTCAAGCAAATCAGTGAAAGCGAATGATGTTATCGAACACTTAGGACACCTTCGGAGTGCTTCGGCACAGTGAGAAGACCTTCTGTATCTGACGCTTTCATGCATAGCCGTTGTCGTTTTTTTTTCCAACCCGTCTCTCTCTGTGTATGGTTAAGCAAATCAGTGAAAGCGAATGATGTGATAAAACACTTAGGACACCTTCGGAGTGCTTCGGCACAGTGAGAAGACCTTCTGTATCTGACGCTTCATTCAAAGCCGTTGTTGATTCTTTCCCCCCAGATCGTCTCTGTGTATGGTGAGACGCGTGATGTTGCAAAACACTAAAGACACCTTCGGAGTACCTCCGCACAGTGAGAAGACCTTCTGTATCTGACGATTGCACATTTATCACCGTTGTTGTCATGAGCTGATTCAAGCTTCACAACCATTTTCCTCCCTTCCTTACACATGCCGCTTGACATATACCTGGTATACCCTAAGCTTACATATTTGATATCATGCTGACCCCCATGAACAGCGGAATGTGACATGGCCGGCATTGTAATTTAGGTCTTAAGGCTGGGACCCATAGCGGCGAAAATGGGTTTCCGCAAAAGGCCTTGAAAAACAACGGTTACAGTCGGGCGTTTTCAATGGGATTTTTTTCTTCTGTTGGCATGTCTGCAGAAAGATTCGCGCGAAAAGTCGGAGAATTGACGGAGTAGGGTCAATGTAACTTAAGTTTCAAGCACTAAGGTCGATCTAATACCGAAACTTAGTGACTGCCTCGATTTTTCTTTAACTTACACTTTTTCCTCATAAAAGTAAAAAAAAACACCAAACACGAATTATCTATGGAAAACAAAAACAACCCCATCCGAAAACGGTTTGGTCGGGGCGTATAAAACATGTGCGCAAAATAACTCCCAAACTGAAGTCAACTTTGGACGCCGAAATAATTTTGGGCGTTCTGTACTTGAACACTACTCTATTATGAACGACTCGACTTTATTTTGAAGCAGTTTACGCCCCAAATACGCAGTGTGTGTGTGTGTGTTCTTCACATTAAACTGATCTTTCTACCAATCTACATTCAGTAAAACCAGTGTCCGTGCCGTAGTGCCACGTAATGCAATTGTTTCTAGAAGCGATTATTTTCCTTGATTAAATTCAAGTAGTTTGTCCCTAAAACTGTGGGTGCAGTTTAACGTTAAGCCATGACGGAGGAGGTGGCTCTTATCTGACAGCAGTAGTTCACTCGCGTGCGCAGCCACAAAAAATACCAGATTAGATTACCAAAAATATTATGACTTTTGAGGTGATCCGCACGAAAAGAACTGGGACAGTCGTTCATGGGTTGGGTTTTGTCGAAGCCCTCTTGTGTGATGATGAAAAAAAAACGCTAAGATCAGCCTTAAACGTCTACAGAGCGTAGTGTTTTTGGTAGTTTAACTGGTAAGTTGGGGGTGCGACCGGTAAAGGGGCCTCCTTGAAAACGGCTTATGATATGATACGATCACTTGACGCGTTCGGAGTGCCTCGGCACAGTGACAAGACCTTCCGTACCTGACGCTTCAAAACCTAGTCAACCACGGTCGCCTGCACTTACTGCTGTTGTTGCGTCCCAGACCGTCTTCCCGCATATTCAATACGGGGTTTATTGTTATTGCCTCAGCACGAGATTGCCTTCGGTCAACTCTTCATGCATTGCCAGCTAGAGTCGGACCCGTCGGCTCTAATTTCGTGACTTAGCCCCGGTAACCACACACACACACTTAGGATAACAGAGGCAGTACGCATGTTTTGTTCACCCATCCTATGAAGTATATTTACATTTCCTTTCATGCATACCCAAGGCGGGTTTCTTTTTGTACAAGATGGCTGGGGGAAACTAAATCCCCGCAAAGGAACGAAACTAGACGAAACACGATTTATCGCCGCTGCATGTTAACAATCTACCTCTTCCACACTCAGCAGTAGTTCCTCCATGTGTCATTTGGCGTCTCCGTTTGGAAACTCGTTTTTTTCGTGCCCGTCCTATTACATGAATTCACTCTTCAGGCATGGCTCTATTAATAGCAACCCCCCCCAAACCAAACTAAACCAAACCCTAACGACCGACTGACGCCGACAACGAAGCTGGGGTTTTATCATACCTTAACCCATCTGAATGAATGACGAAATGTGGAGGCGTATTTGTTCACCAGTTCAAGGTGTTAAAATTGATCAATTCGCGCTTGGAAACTATTTGTTAATGGCGGGCGTCTTTTGTCTTTTCCCACAATCTCCCGAAGTCGCTGTCCAAGTCAATACATGACCGAACAACCAGCCGTTGAACTACAAGCAAGTGGACGGGCCAAAATCAAGAGAAACGACGATACGGTACCCATATCAGGTATCATATCTTAATGAGGACTACTCCACACTTGAAAACACATTGAAAAAGCCTTGATCACATTTCGAGCCGCCTATGCAAGCCATGTAAACAAACGTATGGGAACACTTTTCGGTCGAGACACAGACAGGCCCGTCCCACCTACGACACAACGTCTACTATGCCTGTTGCCAATAACAACAACGTAAGCAAACTACAGAGCGACCCCTGCTCTCACTACGCCTGGCCGCCCCTTTCGCCACCACCACCACCACCACCACCACCGTATGACCACGCGTCCCCGGCAACCGACTCGGAGACCGCCGCGTGCATCACTCGCGGCATGAGCTCCTGCAGCCCTAACGGCTGCGACACCACCCAGGCAACTTCCGGATGTCGCTTCGCGGCAGCGTTCATGAGCTCGGGAATGTCGGCAGTGACGTGCCTCCCGGGGCTCAAGAAGAAAGGATGCAGCACCACCTTTTGCGCGCCCGCAGCCACGCAGCGGTCGAACGCCTGTTCGATGCTCGGCTCGGCAATCTCCATATGGGCCGCCTTGCGATGGTGTTGTTCGTGGTGGTGGCGACGTTGTTGTTGTTGTTGTTGTTGTTGTTGTTGTTGTCACAGTTTTGACGAGAGGTGGGTGGGGCAAGGAGGGAGGGGAAATGTCAAGCAGTGTTATCCCGCGGGAGAGATAATGTCAACCACTTTCTTCATCACGGGGTGACGTTCGGGGGACAGTGCGAGATTGCAACATTGTGCGAGTGACTCGAGAAACAGCAAAAAAGAGGACAGCCGTTTGGTGATTGCTGTAGCAAGGGGGCGGTGTTTACCGTCTTTGAAACGCCGCGTGTTTATCGGCCTACTCGGCTACCGTCAGCTACACGGGTACCAGGCACCAGCGACCTGGAATTGGCACCGTAGATGTCAAAATGTGACACAAAAAAAGTGAGCACATGGAGGATGCAGGAGCCCCAAAGTTTTGGCATGACAAGTCGTATTCGCAGTTTTGTTTGTGGGAAGGAAATCGCTGCTCGTGTTATACTGGTGTTGTACGCCGCACAGCTGTACGGGCAATGTTTAAATTGCTCTGTTTGTTTGGAGGACTGCTACGAGCACTGCCGTTTCCACATGCTCGCTGCACCTGCCGCGCGAATACGTGGAATGCATTTACATGCCTGCTGTATTGACTCGTACGGTCAGCATGTCAGAGTCACGCGTGCGTCCAGAGAAGATAAAAACATTTTTTTAAAAAATAGATGCTGCGCACAAACATGAAAATAAACGCGGAAGACGTGTGTGTTTGGTGGTCGAAAAAAAAAGGTGCAGCGTCCAGCGGCTTGCTGCTGGCGTGGTAACCTCCGTCAACCGAGGCCAGTCGCGCACATACTACAATGCCACAACGGTAACATCAGCGACTAGATTATCTCTCGCAGGACCACTGAGCACTGAACTGAGAGCTTCATTCACTCTGTGAGCTGTGAGCTTTGTCTGGGCTTTGTTGCTTTGTTGCTTGTTGAACACACCTCGACGATGTTGAATCCAGAGAAGGAACGGTATCGCTCCGCCACCTCGAACAGCATCGTGTTCGCGTTCTCACGCCGAGAACCGTGGTCGCACACGATTACACCTACGGTGTCAACTCCATATTCTGCCCCTCCTCCTCCTCCTCCCCCTCCTGCTGCTGCCGCTGCTCTGGTCAAGCCATCGACAGCCGCATCGGCGGAGCGGAGCGAGCGATATCGCGGCTGGTTTCCTTGCTGACTGGACGACCATACTCGGATGCTGCTGCTAGGAGGGATTGCACTTGGTACAAAAGCGGTGGCCACGCCAAAAGCAGTGGTTGCCAGGTAGAAGAAACGCATAGCACCCATGCTGAGCCGCTCACTTTCACGCTGGCTGCAGCCACTCTGCTGGCTCACTGCTTGCGGCTGCAGGCTGGCTCCTGCGTGGTTCTGGTTTGGCTGCTCAATGCTGAGCTCCTAGGTGCCCGGTTTGGTAAGCCTTCCATATAATCTGAACTCCATTTTTAAAAATCAAACAACCCGCAGCCCGCAGCACTCCAGGTGTGTGTTTCAGTCGACTTCCACAGCACTCCAACACAACTCCTCGCCATGCCAGCAGCACCCATGGCCGAACCGAGTGAGGGCTTCTTCGCGTCGACGCGTACTTTCCAGCTGAAGCATACGGTGAGAGCTGAGAGCACACATAGAAGTCGAAGTGAGTGGCAGTATGTATATACAAGTCCATCATCATGAGCTGACGGGTTTTCGGCCGATCGCCCGCAAGAATTGTCCCGCGTCTTCCCGTGGTGCGTGTTGCGTGGTAGCGAGCGTGGTAGCGTGGTTAGTTGATTGGGGCTGGTACGTGTTGTTGGCCTAAGTATAGTCTACACGTCTGCAGTCTGTTATGGGCACCCATTGCTGAGTGCTGAGGAACGCGTGAACGCCAATAAGGGTGAACGCTGCCGTAACGGTCGCCGTAACGGTCGCGCCCTCGAAAGACGAATCTGAATCGAGACGAAGCGAACCCATGCACGTACCCATCTAACTCGTATTATAGCTTGAGGCAAGTGCTTTCGACTTTCGACTGCTGTACGAGTCATCCTCTCATGCAGTGAGGGTGAGGGGCTCAATTTTACATATTTTTGATGGAATCTAACATTCAAAGATATCAGGCATACTGCTGGTAGCTGTTTGAAGCATACCAGGTCGTACGAAAATCGGTACGAAGCACAGCAACATCAGTAATACTACTACTGTACATCCGAGGGTGCCAGAATTGCTTAATTGCTCTTCACCGCGTGGTTCGCAGGGAGTTTTATGCATTAATTCGGAAACGCAAACCAAGTACCAGGTACATCGTACATGGTCAAGACGTAACGGTATAACTGGTATGTGACAATGGTATTGACTACCTGGTACGATATACCAAGCACGTAAGGACTCGAAGGCGATGTAAGCTTCTCTGCCTCAAAACATGACTGTTATGGAGTGCTCTACGTAGAGGTGTAAGCTATAGATAGGACGCGACACGATGTCAGTTATCTGAAGAACTGCAGGACGTATCATGTCATAGCTCTGTATGATGGTTGGCAGATGATGGCGATGCTTCAGGGAAGCGTCGCACATCCGATTACTCCGGTTTCCTCCTGTACTTTCCTGTACACCCGTACTCCATGTGTATTCTAGGGAATGTGTTATTTAGGGTGCCTGTGTGATGAGACACGAATGAATGGAGCAATGAACGAGATACCTTGAGCTATGGAGGAG
>JBBMKB010135943.1:0-19183 GCA_037833945.1 Alaria marginata
GTCACGTGAAGTCGAGCGCGACCAGGTGTCGTTCCGTGGTCAAGCGTTGCATGACGGTATCCAAATATGAATAAACACATCTACAAGTTAAGCATCTTTGAACACAATAGTGTAGATATTTGACGTCCCACACGCCCGCCTTATTGCACTTGTCCAATTCCTAGCTTGAAGATGGTTCCGACTAATGTTTGTGTGCATTTGGTCCTGTTTTAGCCTACCGCAAACGTTTTTGTACTTCTGCGACAAAAACTGGAATCATAGACAAACCCGACGACTTGCGGGTTGTGCAGATAGTCTCGTTACAAAAGACAAAAAGGCCTCCGCCGTAATGTTGTCTTTAGTGTCCCCGGGCACACTAAACCTTTTCGTGAACAAGAAGATGTCAGATTGTTTGAATGTTTGACGACCTCCACATTCGTGTGACGCTTTTCCTGTAGTTCAATATCAGGCAGGCTTGACGACCAGCATCACAGACTATCCTAATATTTCCATCAAATGTGTTTTTCCATGTTCTTTGTAGAGATACTAATATTTTCCTCCTTTTAATTTAGCATTTACAGTCGTTGTCCCGCCCTTTGAGGCCGGATCCTGTCCAAAGCTGTTAGGTGGCCATGTTTCTATTTTTTCTTGCTCATCATCACTGACGCGACGGACATGATAACCTCTTTTAACTATCTGTTTGCCATATTCTCGCTCATGTCCGAACGGGTTTATGCCAGCACGAACTTAGCCTGTGTCTCGGGAGTCGATGCAAGACGGCCATTTATAGCACACTATTCCCTGAATATCGCTAACCGTCAACTTCCCCAAGCACAATATCTTATTTCTGCAATATCCTGGTGTTACCGCCATCGTGTTTGTGATCTATATATTGGTTTGTCGGTCACGCTGAACAAATACCCGTCATTGGCTACGTCTTTCGCAGGAAAAATACCGGGGGAGCTTTGTTTCTTCCCACTGCTTGAAATGCTACACCTTTATACCAACACACTGAGCGGTGGGATGTAGAGGGCTTTTGCAAGCCTACGGTACAAAATTGACGGCGATATGTGCCCTAAAATATATACTTGGTTTGGCATGCAGTAAGTGGACAACCCCTTCTGCCTATTGTTTTTGCTTGGTTTGTCTAAAAATGTGTATTTCGTTAAGATCGCAAGATTAAGGCGTCAAGGACATACCAACGTTCTATTTTGCTTTTGGTTTATCATTTGATACACGTCTTGCGTTCAGCGATCGCCGAAGAAACGAACAGCCGCCCAAGATACGCTAAACTCGACAATATTATAATGCAGGTAATGTGTTCAATCCAACTCAGTCATGTATCCTGATTAGGCAACACTCTTCGCCGTGAACAAACTTACCATTGTGGTCTCGAATTTGTTGTTCTGTGACACCGCCATCAGGCCCCTCCAATAGTTATTTCCATTGTTGGGTTGCTCTGCTGTGGCAAGAAAGCAACAATTGTGCGCCTGAAAACTATTTATGTAAGGTTCACTGAAATTCCGTGAGCGCGCCCCCACACTATGTCCGATTATTGAAATAATTTGGCTGACTATATGTTGGTCCGAGGATATTACCAACGATGTAGCACCGAGTGGCCTATCACTTGACCGAACCTTGTCAGTCTAGCAGTACCTGCTCAACGAATTCACCAAAACAAAATCAACGGCTGCCGTCGTTCGGCGGTCCTCGTCAAATCTGGCCCCAACCTTCCGATTGTGATGTAGACAGATATATTACTCGTTGTACATGGTGTTCACCGGACTTGATAACAACACCCCGAATCGTTGTTGAACAACCTCAGACGTGATTGTTGATCTTTTACTACACTTTGCATCACTTTAGGGTGTGAATATATGCTGCACAACAAATGGGAGCACCTTGCCTGCATCATTGCCCTGACGATCCTGTGTCTGGTTGATGACCAGTTTAAAGGTACGTTCCACTCGGCTTTACGTAACCAATAAATAAAGCACCCCGTCGGTACACAAAACGAATGATAAACGCGTGGGTTTCATATCTCGTGGTTTAGTCGTGTATTGACACTTTAAACATGCCGACCCTGGACATCGAATAATTGCTCAATACAGTTGTTCAAAAGCTTGAACATCGCGTGGCACGTGATATTGCCTTAGTAAAGTAACTCTCTATTTTAATTCTTGAGTAAACGTTCTCGTTTTTGATATGGAAACCTGCGGCAAACTGTATAACACAGATAAGCCCAGACGCGTTCTGCAAAATGTTTATACCAATTTCGCGATTTTCTTCGACTAAAGCGTATCATTAATTATTGTTCTACCCTATACCGTTGGTGTCCTTGTGTTTAATCATAAATATTGTACTGCTGCAGCTCTCGTTAAAACTTCGCATTTGAATTTATTGGCGACTATTGTCGACTGGGGCGATGTAGATAACCCAGTCCGATCAAACCCAACGTTTTGCTCCTGCCACGCAGAAGGGGAGTATGATTTTGTCGAGCGTACCGGTCACTGACGTAGCATCTCAAATTGAAATTAATCGATTTAGCAGGGAATGCCAATCACGAATTTCACGTCGGATTTCACTCTACACATTGGCCATAGCAAGTAAGCCATTCCGGATTGCACATTTTGGCACAACAGTTGTATATTACTGTTTAAGAAGTACGTGCACCCATCAGGGAAAGTCAGATGGGTAAAAAAAAACTGCCCTCACCTTGTACGCGCCCTCCCGGGGTGTTGCGTCGTTGGTGTGTATCGCATGGATTTGGGGTTTAAAGAGGCTACCCAACAAGCTGAATCGTTCCAACTATGCAAACTTGTAGAGAACCCTCAAAAACATTTATAGTGGCATATGCTTTGGTCATGAAAACGTCCAACGTACGCGTGAGTGCAGACGTCCCCAAGCGTCGTCTGTGTCATGTGTCCAAGTTGTGGTTGCTAGCACACAATAGTTGCACCTTGAACATTATTACACAATCGTATTATCGAAACTACGCGCCTCGTCGTGTGTGGTTTTTAGTTGTCTCCTAACGTTAATGAGTCACCCACGGTAGGGGTTGCACTTTTTGGGATCAAGCGTTCCTGACTGGTTGGGCTCCTGAAGTGAGGAACTACCGGCTTGTAATATCATTTTGCGAGTGTGTTTTTTGGGTAGAAATATTGGTCGGGTTGCGCGGACGAAAATCTTGGAAGCCATGTTTTGGGTGATATATTGTGCTCCTCATGCCAGGAGCTCAGATTATTATTGCTGCACCCCTACCGTGGGATGACTCTAATGTCAAATTACCGTTATCTGCTGAACGGCCATGGACCCTTTCCAATGAAGGGTAAATACTGAGGTATGTTTGCACCCTTTAGGCTGGCCACAACGTAATTCCATGAAGCAACCGACTGGATGCTACGTTGATCATCTCCACCAGTGTGCTAACGCCGCAACTGTGCTGTTAAGTCACGGCAGTGTGTTGGTGCCACGTCGCGGAATAAACAAAACCCCTGGTTCACCTCATTTTCTCGGCATTTAATATAATATCGACGGTGATGCAATCCACAGCCGACGTTCTAGCCACTCCTTTGTGACTGTAGTGTCCATATTCATACACGGGTGGTACTGCTTCAAATCATTGCCCACTTGGAGATGATATGTTTTAAGGCTTATATAAGATTGAATTACCGCAACCCAGGTCTAATCAGCCTATATACGTGCTCCTTCTATTGACGGAGTTGTTCCCTAACGAGGATGCGAGGCCCCACACAACGTCAATCTCATCAAAGGCGTTCTATGATCAGCTCTGGCGCCACACGAAGTTCCACAATTTACTGGTTCTGTTGGTATAATATTATGGTATCCACAATTTTAAAACTGCGGGATTGTTCCTGACGCGGATATAAAATATACATGCGTGTAGGTGGACTGCCGCTTTTGTTTTATCACTAACTCGCCTATGCGGTATTATGAGTGTCAACAGGACAATACTCCCTGGACAGTTTGGACCGTCGTATCACTACCAGCTTCGTTAAGCATGATGCCAGGTGTTGTTTAGCAAATTTTACACAAGTCGGGAAACATAATATCTTACAAAATGTGAATCTGTTTCTCAGTACCTAATTTTATTTTGACCGCAGCGTTTGCGTACCTCCTCAACACGAATTGAGTAATATGACGATTGCAGGCCTAAGTCTTACTTGCACCCCACCTTATTAACGGTTGTAGAGGCTGTGCGACCGATCATGCTACTTCTGTGTGTGCGGAAATGGTCCATGGTATAAACCATTGACTCCGTCGGCCATTTTTGTTTCGCGCGAATTTAGCCGGTGACCCCTGTTCTGCATTCTTGTGGGATAGGCTTGGAAGTCGGCTAACGCCTGGTGTGAAGCTTTACGCTATACAATTCATTCGGCAAACCCTTTGACGTCAAACATCATCTTTTGGGTATTTGGAGAAGAACAAATGTTCGACGTAGTTATGGTTATCGTTCCGTACACTTATTGTATTAGGCCTGTATCGTCTCTGGTCAATCGGTGTGATCCGCCCGTTTGGTGTGTGCGTCAAACTTTCCGAATTGAGTTTCAATCGCTGATAGCTGCTTTTGAACCCACGAAAAATCCGGGTCGTTTGAAAGGGAAATAGACATTTCTACTACTTATATCGAGTATGTGATGTTCATAGGCTATACAGGGTGCCGTTATTTATTGACTTAAAACTTAAGACATGATGCCCACGTCGTCACGGCGATTCCCCCTTTATGGTGTGTGGATTCCCACAAGACAAACTTGGTCCACGTGCCCCAGGTTTAACCTCTGCACTGCATCTGCAGAACAACACGCACCGTGCCGGTGCTGTGTCTGGTAGCTATTTGCGCCTCCAGCAGCTGCTGCTGCTGCCGCCAGCTGCTACATGTTGCTGCCTGCTGCCGAAGGGTGCACAGCAACCGAACAATATCTACCAACACAATACAGTTGTCGGCATTCACCTATACCCTGCTGTTCGAGTCTCTCGCGTGCAGGGTACAAACATTAGCGCCACGGGCAGCAAGGCTGGATTTGTACAGACGTAGTTCGGAAGCCATGTGCCACCACCGTCCGACAGCTTTTGGTTCGACATGGAATTTGTTTATAACCGCAGTGTGATCAGCCAGAATGGATTTCCATCAAATCGAAGTTGTATCATTTCTTCATTCTTGGTTTTACTCGTGAATAAAACATGACATTAACTTATAATAATAACAAAATTAATAATAATACTGACATACCACCGCAAACTCGTCACCTGTTACGTCCGTGGTTGGTTCCCAGAGCGGTTCTCGCAAATATAAACGGGGGGGGTTGAAATATATTAAATGATTTTGATGTTTAAAGGAGACGATAGTATGTATATAATGGGGTGATATTTTTTGTATTTTATTATGTTTAAATAATAAAACAGGGGAGTTCGATGTAGATGTTGAGGGAGATGGGTGGAATTATTTAATACCTAAATGACTTGGGATTAGTGTGAATTACTTGTTTCTGATGTTTGGGGGAGACGATATCTGTGATACATGTTTCGCACGTATCAGAGAGTAAATTAACAAAAAATGCAAACGCATAGCCACAGCAAACAATCAAGTACAAACATGATGGGGGGACTGTTAGCGTAGAATGCAGGGGCATCGCCAAGATTCTACACCAGGTCAGCTCGTTTTCTTCGTTGAAGATCTGGATGGTCAAAGTATACCCACTTTGTGAAACGAGATTCGCAGGATTTTAACACACACAGATACTATGGCATGCCGGGAAGAAGACATTTAATCAACCCTTTACATGTATAGACAGATTTTCTAGATCCTCTTGACGTGCCTCTCACGTACATGTACGGATGGTAACGTATTTGTGCCACAACTCTAATCGGTGCTATGCAAGTTTTCAAGTGTGATACCACAATCGTTTCCCCACCATATCCCACATGCAGAATCGGTTTCACGCGCCAAATGTGCCAACTTCCCTCCGCCACATGAAACGGTCATTTATATAGTCGTCAACCATAAGCAGCAAGATCGAACATTTTGCACTGACTCGTCACGAATCTATATACCGGATAGCTTTTTCTTGCTGTATTTTGTAAACGTTTGCTGACGTCAGACGGGACTACGAGAATAATTGTTCGGACTGGCGTGGTTCGAAATTAACTATTTATGGATTGTCGTCGTTGTAGTGATCATATCGCACGGTTCTTTTTGTCTAGAATATACCACTATCTTGTGCAAGGCCTTGTAAGCGTCTAATAACGGCCGGTTTTTTCGGTGTCCTATTTTGCAGGCCTTTGGCAAGACATCAGAAATGCTTTGAGACTGCGTTCTATTTGCCTCACGTACGAGTTTGGCTAGGTTTACCCTGACGTCTATACCTTGTACATTTTCGGCAGTCTGAACACAAACCTGCGAGTTTTATACCAGGTTCGTTTGTCAAACTCAACGCAGAATGGCGTACTGTAAATAAGACTTAACGGCTCAGCAGTTCAATTTTTTGTTCTGTTTTTCGGGCACCGTACCATTGCTCGACTAATATATCTATAACCGCAGGAGTTTCTCGACTCAGCAGTTGCCCCATGCCATTAAATAACACGCCGTGACTTCTAGTTGTTTTCGGAGAATTCACCAAGACCATGGGGGTTTCTCGGCGGGTAGCTCTTTCATTTACACTTGAGAAACTTTGGGCTCGGGTCATGTGTGCCATTCTTTATGTATGGACCTCCCACAATACAACGCGCAAAATGCGTGAAGCATAGTCGTCCCGCGAGCCGGTACATGCTAGTTTGCACTTACACTGGATTGCAGCTTTGAAAGCGTGCGAAGCGTCCCAACATCACGAAAATGAACTTCGAATGTTCATCGCGAAAATTGTGTTTTTCTGCAGCATCCTAACATCCGATTTCTTCGAACACATGGCGGTGTGTTGAAGTTACACGCAATATTTTTGTTTTGAGGCCCTATGCACACAGGACATAGCCTCTTATTGTTCATCAATCTGTGGTACAGGGCAACATGAAATATACACCTGAAGGGACAAAGGCTCTAAGGCAAACCCCGGGGCTTTCTTTGTTGGCACACTCCCACAAAGAAACCATGGCGGTGCTTATGCACAAACGAGCCAGCTAGTCTCACACGTGGCTTTTCAAAGTGCATAAGAGACGCTTAAACGTGACTGCTGACCATGATGGGCTATCGATACTACTGTAATTGACCATCAACGTGGGCTTGCGTTACGGAATCACCAACGCCTGAACCTACGATACTTATAGATGTTGCCTCGTATCCCCTTGATTGTTTTCGTTACCTCCGGCGCTGTCAATTATCGGCAGTATACGGCACGCAATGCAACAAACAACGAGAAAACATATATAACTCGCTCCTCTATAGCAACAGTTGACACACCAGTCTATATTGTTCTGTGGCCAAACTGAAGGATGGATGTATGGCCGGCGCGAAGGGGATATATTTTTGTACGAGGTTTACCTGGGGGCGAACATACTCATTCTTTAACACACATATGTAGCATCGCTTCATTGACTGACCATGTCAAATTTTGATGACCCGCTTTCATTCATTTTGATTTTTGATAGAAGATGACAACGGGAATAACAGAGTCTTCCTACGGTAGGGGTTCAACCTTTCAGGCGAATCGCGTCCGATCGGATGCGCACCTCAAGTCAATAACTGCGGGTGATATCATATGAGCAATATATTATCATACCTGGTATAGGTTTTAGAATACTTGGCCGGGTTACGCGAACGAATATAATCGAAGTCATGTTTTGGATGGTATACTGACCGTATCATGTTAGAAGCTCTCAACCTTCTGCAGAACCAATACCGTGGGATGACTTCACAGAACAAAGCATTTACTAACGCTAACGTGTCTATCTCCATATTTCGTACTTAGGCAAAACGTTACCATAGCCCAGCCACTAAGACAACATCGTGTCGAAGCTCCTGCTTTAAAACTCGCTTATCACCTCCGATGCGACACAAACAACTTCGTCTTGGTATAAGCTATCAGACATACGACAATGGTTTCGCTGAAATCTGAACATTTTCGACCAGCACGGACCTCGGTCTGCTTTTACGTAAATTGTATTACATGGGTATTTCTAACAAAACAATCGCTGAATCTCGCTTTGTGTCAACTGCCTCCAGCATAGTTGTTGATCACTAAGATTACCTCGTGCCTTCGCTATCGTATTAGAGGTACATCAATAGTTTGTAGGTAACTTGGTATGCTATACGCTATGCGCACTATACATATATCTAAAAACTTTGTCTCCTCCCACCGCTTCTAAAACTGCAGATCGAACAAGACCGACGGAGCTGAAAGTTATTGACTGGTTTCGAGAAGCCATGCCACTGCCCTAGCTCCAACGTTGTATTTTTGTTGTTTTTGTTGTGGTTAGGAATGCTCGAAACCGTCTAACCCTTTGGCCTTCGAGGTATCCTTACACGTGGCCAATCGGCTACCCCCCGAAATCCTTTAGAGGATTTCTAGAGGATTTCGTCATTCCCTCTAGAGGATTTTATTTTCGAAAAACGGGACTCGATTGGCAGTGCTAAACGACTCTAGAGGATCAAAAACCCGGAATGACGATATCCTCTAGAGTCTATGTTGCCCTCTCGAGGGAATGACTATTTCCTCCAGAGGATACACGACACTCCAGAGGGAATGGACATGTCTTCTTGAGGATACAAAATGCTGTAGAGGAATCAGTATACATCCGCCAGTGGATGCTTCTTCCTCTACAGGAATTTCTGGATTCCCTGTGGAGGGTCAGATGGCCCTCTAGAGCCATGTGGTTCGACCATTCGATTACTTTTTCGGCAATATAAACCCTCCAGAGGGAACAGCATATTACTCTACAAGGTTTAAATTGCTCTCGAGGAATCATTTGATAATTTCTAGAGGAATAAAACTCCTCGGGAGGTATTGTCCGAATTTCTCTAGAGGGTGTGATGGCCCTCTAGTGTCATGTGGTACTACCACTCGAGGGGGAAATCATCTGCTCAAACCCTCTGGAGCTTATGGCGAATCCCTCCTGAGGATATCCAGTATATCTACTCAGGAGGGAAACCCTCTTCCGAAACTCTTTAGAGGTTATAGCGAATCCCTCATGAGGTAATCCTCCCTAAACCCTCGAGAGATATATGCCTAATCCCTCGAGAGATGTATTAAAAACATCTCGAGTAATTTGGACCTGAATCCACTATTAGTGAGTGCATAATAAGATTCATGGAGTGAAATTTGCATTTGACCCTCGAGAGGTTTGCGTATGATACCTCTACAAAAATATATTTTGAATCAAGAGTAGTTAGGGATTAAAACCGTTGACGGCTCCGAAATAAAATACATTGCAAACCGGCAGAGTCTCCGCACTTGTGCAAAATAACAAAATATACGGCAAAAGGTATACACTCGTAGTGGGTGGGGTAGACCCCGACACCACACACATGTTAAATCAGAAGGAGAGTCACCATGTGCCTAGTTTATATATAGTATATATGTTTAAACTCTTTCTCTTACATCATGTACAGCTCGCAGCGACAACCCCCATATAGTACGCATCCGTCGAACAGACACCCTTATGTGGGCTCTCATTCGCGCATGTTACAGGCCTTTCACCGTCTTATTCTAACTTTACTGCAGAAAAACATTATTTGCCTCTTGTACGTGACAAACCCCCGTGAGTCCTCTACCGGTTGGAAATGTTTGATATGCATATACACGCCGACTACTCCGTACGTATAGTGCTACATATCTACGAGACAAGAAGGCTATACGGTGGTGGGGGGGTAGGCCCATTTTCGCTATAATATACCTTGTATACGGGGCCCTCTCTCGAGCGGCTCTGTCTTACACACGCTCAAACATGGACTTCAAAATATACATGTTGGCAAAGTGTAGCAGACACCTACATGGGGGTAGGTCGTATCCAAACCAAACAAAACAAAAACATGTGATAACAGCAAATACATAGAGCAGCCACTATCGCGAGCACAAAAAGTGACCCCGCTACCGCACAGCCCTGATGGCCAAAAGCTTCTTCGCACAACATCCAGCATAACTGGAGCCACAGGGCCTATAGTTAATGCTTCTGCGCGAACTACTTACGGGACGTCCATTTTAGACGATCGCATGCCAAAAAAGACGCAAACTAGTCTGCGGAGAGCCTAGTAGCAGACGCTATGGGCAAGGCTTCACCCGCTTCATCCGCGCCGTCGCTAGACTTCTGCACCTCGGCGCATTCCGATTAGCCTTCTCTACTGGAAGGAGTAGCTCCCTCGCGTCCTGCGGCACCCTCCTCCGCAGACCTTCGCTCATGCGCGTTGCCTGAATGGCCTGGGTTACCGGCCTGGTCGGCGGGCTCCTCATCCGACTCGCTCTCGTCTGCGAACAATCCGGCTGCTAGTATACGTAAACCAAAAATACAATTTCGGGAGTGAAGAGGAGGGGAGCTTGTTAATAATCAGGACATTTTTAGTCATGGGCAAACGGATGACGGGAAAACTGAAAGGAGCCACAACTTTAGACTAAAACTCTCTTTCATGCCGCGATCACCGAAATTCAACCCGTGTTTACAACAAGACTCGCACGTCTGGTTTATACGAGCAATCTGTATATAGACCACTACTAAACGCGACAAAGAGAAAAGTTAAGGTTTAGGGTAAAACCCGAAAAATACCCTTTCAACACACACCGAGTAAGTATAGCGCGCAAGCCTTGATTATGTTCTCTCCGATGATGCTCGACGCGCTTTGCTGGAAACCCTCCCCGCATGTCTGTGTGCTTAGAAGTGCTGTAGTCGTACACTAACTGCCAGAACCTGTAGTATATAGACGCGAATTATAGCAAGAACGCTATTTAGTCTTCCTCCAAAAAAAAGAACAGACGAGACAACATCTTGTTCAACCGGTCTCAGACGGGTTATGAAGCCGGCGGCGCGACAATCGCAAAACTGCATCGTAGGTATAAGAACACATCCGCCGTCGGTAATAGCGAAAATCAGCAATACGTAACACCAGCTACTGAACTAAAACAAACGGACAATAGTCTGGTGTGTATGGACCAAAGTCTGTTTTGCTGCACTGCAGGACTGTGTGTATATATAGTTTTTCTCGACAAATATCTGCCAAACATATTTGCTTTTTACACAGCCCCCATTAGAGGCCGCAGACGCTTCCGTCGGAAGTGTGAAACTGGTGCCCGACTTCGTAGATCGTCCTTATCATCAGTTACACATGCCTTGCAGTGGAATTCATCAAAAATCAAGCTCCACATGTGTTTGATTTCTCCACATCGGATGGTAAGATTGGAAATCCAATTAGTTCGGTACAGACCAAAGATTTTGTGTTTGTGTGTTAACATACTAGTCTTCGTTTGGTGAACTGCAATTTGTTTCAAAGCATTGAGAAAACATCGTGCAGGAACGTGCCTAACATTAGGCTGCCGTTAACTTTTGTCGATGTGCTCACCTAGGCACCTGGCCGATACGATGGCGATTGATCGACTGCGTTTTACCCGACCGATACAATCACAGCATTATCGCATGTTGCATTTTGAACGCCCTTCACACGTATGAATGGTTGTTAACTCCTTATTCGTTGTCTGAGCAACGTCATTAGGAGTGTAGGCTTATGTTCATGAAAAATTGAGGATCTACCGTGCCTGTTTTGACAACTGTCTGTAGAGTTCTAGAGGGGCCTGCCTATCGTAGAATCATGCGGCTGGTGTATCTGTTGGGACCAGCACAACTGTATACCCACAACCTCTACTACCACACACATACGCATCGCCGTTGATGATGAAAACGAATCATGACGAGGGCTGCTTTTGTTATACTCGTCCGATAGTCACGTCTTATAACTTAAGGTAGGTTTGTATTTTGAAGTGTAAGCTTGGCTCGAACAGTGGTGTAGTACGTGATGGTTTATTCCTCAAACAACCACCCTTTTTTTCAGGATCACACATCCGGTGAGTGTCCCTTAGATACTTTTCGCGTCTAAGGTAGAGTTCTTTAGACGACATCGATCCGGCGGCTGGGCTGCCCCTTGATGAAGCAACTGTCCCCTTTCGCTTGTATACCAATTGCATTGTTTTGATAGTTTCCTTTGAACATCGAAAGTAAGTAATTAATTTCACCCCGCCTACCTTTTGTAAATATAGATATCGTAATGTGGGCGCTTCGCCCTCAGCGCTCCTCAGCTTGTATTACGTTTTTTTTTACGTTTGCCGTGTCAACGTTCGATGAGGACAACCCTTCGGAGCGAAACTCCCTCATCGTGCTGCCCTAGCGTTTGTGCGCCGGGGGCGGCTCGACCGCGCTCGTGCAGTGCCCGGAGTCAAACGTAGTCGTCATTCAAAACTTGGTCAAAATCTACTTTTGTACGCTGGAAATTTAGAGGTCCTTCGTTCAATCCTCGCCGTGGGCACATTTTTCTAAAAAGAAAATTGTTCTACTTGAAAAATGTACCAGGAACTTTTTCATTTTGGGCAAAAAAACAATAGTCATACATACGAGTACGTATAATATGAGTACTGCGGTATTGGCATTGTCGCAAGCATATGATGTGATACGGGTGTCCTGTCTAACAGCAGCAGCAGAGCACAGGTGAAGGTACTGCATTGTATGTTTGTAACGCATACCATCAGGTATGGAGTATATGACGTACCAGGGTACGAACGAGCGTATGGTATCATACGAGCACTCGCAGTAGTGCTGCTGCTGCTGTTGCTCTATACCTCGTATAGCTTAATACTCCCTAAATATCGCCGAACGTCAACTGCACCGAGCGCAATATTTGATTTCTGCAATATCGTCGTGTTACCGTCATCGGGTGTGTGATCAATCTAATTATTTGACGGCACGCTTAACGAATACCCGCTATGTCTACGTTTTTCGCTGGAAAAATACCCGGAGAGCTCGGTCTCCTCCCAGAGCATGAAAAGCTTAACCTTTATCGCAACTAACTGAGCGGTTAGATGTAAAGGGCTTTTCAAGCCTACGTTTAAAAACTGACTGCGACATTTAGCTCTTAAATCTTATTTTTGTGTGGCATGTGCTAGTCTGGCTTGGTTTGACACAACAGGCATATTGCGTTGCAATCGCAGTAATATGGCGTGTAGGACACATCCACTTTCTATCTCTCTTTCCGTGGACCATATATAGACACGTTTCTGTTCAATTGTTTGTCGAGGAAACGGACAGCTGCCCAGGATAAGCTAAACTTGACAATATTACAATGCAGTTAAAATGTCCAAACAACCCAGTCATGTATCCAGATTCGGCAACACTCTTCCCCGTCAAGAAGCTAACTTATGGATTCCCGAATGTGTTTATGTGTGACACCGTAATCGGACCCCACCAGTACTTAATTATATTGATGAGTTGCATTGCTGTGGCAAGAAGGCAACTATTTTCGCCAAGAAATACTCTTAATATATGGTTCACTATACTCCCTCGAGCGCGCCCCTACCTTATGTCGGATATTTCGCCAAACTTCATGTCGTTTCGAGTCCTTGACCGACCATGTAGCACCTAGTGGCCTATAACTCGAGCAAACCTTGTCAGTCAAGCACTACCTGCTTAACGAGTTCACAAAAACGAAAACAACGCCTGCCGTCGTTGGTAAGTTGTTTGGTTTCAGGTACTTCTTGCGGCCCACGTTAAACCTGTCTTCACCCTTACCAGGTCTGAAATATACAGACATATTACTTATGTATAAGGGTGTTCCCCGCACTTGATCAAGTGACCAACACCTCTATTCGTTGTCGGTACAACCTTTCATGTTAGAGTTCATCTATTGCTGAACTTTGCCATACTTTAGCGTGAAAAAAAATGCTGCTAAACAAATCGGAGTCCCTTGCCCGTCTCATTGACATGACTGTCCGGTGTAAGGCACACTACAAGCTAAGCGGTACGTTCCAGTGGGCTTTACGTAACCCATAAACAAATAATCATAGAATTACAAACAACCAAAATGAAAAGCGTGGGTACCATATATCGTGGTGGTGTAGGCGTGTATTGACATTTAAACATGCCGACCCTGGAAATTGAAGAATTGCTAATATAGTTGTGCAAAACGTTAAACATCGCCTGGTACGTGATATTTCCTTGTTAAAAGAACTCTCTCTTTGTCTTCTTAGTTAAATGGTTTAGTCGGTTTTATGGAAACCTGCCGCGAAATTCCTAACACCGATAAGCCCTGACGTGTCCTGCACAATTATTAGACCAATTGGCAGACGTTCTCGGACTGACGAGTGTATTTATGTATTATTTCACCCATTATCGTGGAAGTCCTTGTGTTTGCTCAGTAATTATATACTCCTGCAGCGCTCGTTTAAAGTTTTCTTTTGGCAGTATTGACGACTTACCGGGGCGATGCTAATAACCCAGACCAATCCAACCAAATGTTCCGCGTTTGCCACCTTAAAAAGGTGTGCCAATTTTTCGAACGTACAGGTCACTGGCGTCGCACCTAAAATTGGAAGTTTATCGAACTAGCAGGGAATGCCAATCACGAATTTCGTATCGGTTTCGTTCTGTACTCTGGCCATATTACGTTCGCCTTGTTATTTGCATATTTCGGACCACCAGTTGTATATTACGGTTCAAGAGGCACGTGCGCCCGTCAGGGAAAGTCAGATGGGTAGACGA
Source organism: Alaria marginata (assembly GCA_037833945.1). Taxonomy (NCBI): domain Eukaryota; class Phaeophyceae; order Laminariales; family Alariaceae; genus Alaria; species Alaria marginata. The sequence goes on from JBBMKB010135943.1 coordinate 14,659, forward strand.
CATCCCCGTACTTTGTGTGCGCCCTCCCGGGGTGTGCGTGGTCGGTGTGTATAGCATGAATTTGGGGTTTAAAGAAGTGACCGAACAAGTTCAATCGCTTCAGCTAGGCTCAAGCGTTTTTCATCCCCAAGAACATTTATAGTGGCAGATGCTTTGTTGCTGAAAACTTTCAACCTACGCCTGGGTACAGACGCCTCGAAGAGTCATCTGTGTCATGTGCCCAAGTTGTGGTTGCAAGCACACAAAAGTTGCACCTTGAATATGTTCCCCTAACCGTAGAAACAAAACTACGCCCCTTCATATCGGTCGTCTTTAATAGTCTGGTAAGATGGAACGGCAAGTTTGTGTTTTCCGGTATACGGCCATGCAACCCGACAAGTTCACGGTAAATCCGCACGTATATTGGCGCCGTCTGGCCGCCCAAACCTTTATTTCGTCAGGCAATATTTTGGCTGCTACGTTGACAAACTCGACTTGGGTGCTAACGCCGCAATTATGCTATGAAGTCACGGCAATGTATTGCTGCCACGTCGCGTGAAAACAAAAAAAAACGCTGGTTCCCCTCTTAGGCCGTGCTTTGTATATGGTATTGACCGTGATTCAACCATCAGCGGACGTTGGAACCATTCCGTTTTTGTAGTAGTATGCATACACATATACGGATGGTACTGCTTCAAAACATTCCCCACTTGGAAGTGATATATTTCATGGCGTATAGCAGACTGAAGGACAGAAATTTAGGTCTAATCACGCTGTAGACCTGCTCCTTCTATTGGCGGACTTATTTCCTAACAAAGATGCGACGCCTCAGATAACGTCGATCATATTGAACGCGTTTCCTTTTCAGCTCAGGCGCGACGCAAAGTGACACATTTTTATTTTTTCTGTTGCTAGACGCATTCTACGATAGAGGTTGCACCATCTATTTCCTGAAGCTCCTCACTTGAGGAGCTCTACACCCCCACCGTTAAACTAATTTTGAGCAAACTAAAAGTGCAATCCGATTAACAAACCCGTTGGCTCGTCTACACAAAATAAGCATATTGCAAACATCGAATGACATTCCGACGATTTTGCATTACGGAGCTCCGTCATCCACAAAATAACTACGCGAAAAGGTGCTGCCTCTATCGTAGAACGCATCGTATTGATTTCCTGGTTTCCACAAAAAAAGCGAAACGGCGAGGTTGTTCCTGACGCGGAAATAAAACTTTCTTGGTTGTACGTGAACTGACGATTTTGCTCATGACGAACTTGCCTGTTCGTTATGATGAATCCCAACAGGACACCACTCCCGGAACAGTGTTGCTTGACGTTTCACCACCAGCGTTGCTAAGCATGATGACAGGCGTTGTCTAACATTTTTTGCACAACGTAAGACACAGCATATCTTACATTTAAATCTGTTTCTCAAAACCTAATTTCTAGTTTGACCGGAGCGTTTGCGGATTCCTTCAGCACAGTTTCAGTACTACTACTATGAAGCTTGCAAATATAGGTCTTACTTGCAACCAGCCCTGTTTAAGGTTGTAGAGTCGGTGAGACAGCTCAATTTTATTTTTTTGTTGCGGAAATGGTTTACGGAGTAAACCATGGCCTCGGTTGGCAATAAATGTTTCGCGCGAATTTAGACGGGCACCTTGTTCTGCAGTCTTGTTGGCTAGGGTTGGATCGCAGCTAACGCCTTAGTGGCAGCTTGACGCTATACATTTATTTCGGCACACCCTTTGAGGTCGAAAGTAATGTTTTCAAGACTCAGATGATAACACGTGTTTAACGTGGTTGTACTTCTCGCACCATAAGAAGTGTGGTATATCGTGTGCTTCGACTACGTAACATAAATGATGTCTTGAATTAGTATGAATTAATTAAATTTCGGGCGTTCTATCGTAGGGTTATGAATGTGTCGATCGGGGGGCGGTTTTAGTCCTGTGTCATCTTGTTCATCGGTCTTGTCTGCACGTCCTGTGTGTATTGCCGTCCTTGTCATACCTAGCCTAAACATTAGCATAACTTGATGGAAAACTTACTCTATTTTGTGTTGTTATTTGCTTAACGTAACTGCCTTTTGGCTGCGAATATTCGCGGCTAGCATTCTAGATACACCTGGCCGTCTCAATGTCATGCATGCCCTGTACCTGGAGGACAACAAACTCGGCGGCAGCCACTAGAAGACGTGAAGTAACCCAAAGCGCAAAAGTGCAGTTATGACACCGGACCCATGGCTAGTGCGTACATATATACCTTCTCGACGCACGTCCCGGCAATACCCCTGCCGAACCTACACGTCGGAGCATGACCATGAAATTGCACATAGCTTGGAATACCATTGGGAACTAAGTACTTCCTGATTAAAGTATATCTCTATATCTCTCCCTTTTCCCCTCTACGAGGAACTTCGCCTGTCATATGGAAATCCGCTGCGATGTGGGTTACGCGCATAATGTAAGACCGTTCCTAAAGGAAAGGCGATAGTTTAACCAACCAATTTCCAAAGGTTTTTTGTGGTATTTTGCTGAAAACGTTGCAGTACCGTTGCTGTGGGGAAAAAAGCAGAAAAAAGGAAACAAATTGTTTTTCTGGATTTTTTCTAGTCAAGCGGCCCAATTCACCATTTTTTATCAAGGTCCGGTTAGCGCTTCCCAACAACCACGATTGACCCTCGATCTCGAAATGGACACAACCCACGACCAGGCCTCTTCGTTCCGGACAAGGCCACGTGAGTGTAGGTAACAGCGCCGAAGAGTTCATGTTGATATATGCTGTGGGGCGCGAGACGTCGCCCGCGAAGTCCTGTGGTCTTGTAAAAACAGCTCTCAAATTTCATGTTTTTGCCCGTTGGGAGACAATCGAGAGTTTTAGTCTCTGTTTCTGGACAAACAAGCCACCAAATGTGTTTTTAACAGCAGCCTGTTCGGCGCCCGCTAGACATCACCGGCAGTAGTGTGAGCACTGTACACCAAGGGTGAGTTGGAGCCCCTAGGGAGCTCGCCACCTTCATATCACACGACGCTGTTGTTGATTTCGTCGAGGACGCGAAATCTCGCCGCGTCTAATCCAACATTTGCCTGAGAATTTCTCAAGCAGATCTCAGCCAAGGTCGCCGTGAGAAATCCATTTTTTCCGGAAAAGTGGAAAGTTTCAAAATTCTTGGAACATAATCGGTCCCATAGACGACCGTCCATACAAAGTTTTGCCGGTATGTCGGAGATTATACTTTTTTGGTAAACTATCGGCTTCCATTATCACCGGTCTAAGACGCGTCTTTCGACATGCGTAGATCATTTAGGTCACATTCTTCATTGCTAACGTATATTCAGCAAGTAGTCTACCCATTTTTGTGGGAGTAAGTGGTTGTCTTATGGATGTAGTTTGCCGCTGCGGCGCTTGCCTCAAGTTCGTCTTTGAGTGTATTGGCTACTGTCGCTGACTGTTCTCGATGTACTTAACCAAAATCAATCCAACCCTATGGTATGCGTTTACTAACCACACGGGGTGCTTCCAGGTGTCTACTTTACCGTTGTTGTGCGTTCTCGCTCCTAAATTAGAGATTCGCTCAAATTGCTGATGATGTCAATCTCCGTTTCGGTTTTTCCCTTATATGGCTTTGTAATGGCATTTTGCATGGCTTGTCGTGGGGCGATAGTACGGTCCGGGCCAGGCCGGACATTTTGAAAATGTGTTGGGCCGGGTGACACCGTGAATTTTGAAAATACGACAGGCCGGGGCGGGCCGGGCCGGGGCGACCATTTTGAGAATCTTGGGCTTTGACACCACATAACATGCAGTATTTGTCTAGTTTTGTTGATAGTATAGCTGATTTAACAACAATTGTCATCCAGCAGGACTGTTGCTGTAATGAAGCAACATCACAAGACGTCTGGGTAGAGAACTGTTCGTTCTTCATACCCAAATTTCCTGTTCCGTATATCGCGAGTGCGATCAGTACACGACTACTTGAACATTGTTGCCGGACGTACCAACAACATCATCGTCTGTCGTCGAGCCAAGTATTGTCGTAGGTTGTCTACACGCCGTAGGATACATTGTAGGCCATTTTGAGTGTGTATGTAACGCAGAATATACTCTGGGGTTTGACTGCAGCACAGGAGGATTATTTTTGTGGATCGGTGTAGTTTGAACGCTTGCAGGGCTAGATCTTCCTTACAACCGACAGAGTTGAGGGGTGCAGAGGTGTCAAAATTGTCCATTTATTTAAGGCGTGACCTCCGTTGACCATTTATGGTCCGCTCGTCCACTCGTTTGAGGCCCGTTTACATCGTTTAAAACGAAGAGATTTGCGATGTTATCAACCGTCCAGAAAGAGCCGGCAGCAGTACGAGTATCAGAATGCCGTGCGTGTGTCGTACACCTCCTACCGTTAAGCTTTGAACACACATTCTACCCGGCGTCCCGGGTTGCTTCGTGTGACCGATTCTGGAATCGTCAATTCATTTCGTCAATTTTCCCCTCTGAAGCCCCAAAGGGGTTGAGGCGTTTCCTCCGTTGCCCATTTATGGTTCGC
>JBBMKB010136165.1:0-19165 GCA_037833945.1 Alaria marginata
GAGAAAAAAAAAGGGGGGACCCCCCCCCCCCCCCCCCCGATATTGGCCACCCACTGAGGAGAGCTTACTTTGCCGTGGCTGCCTCTGGAGCCCGCCTCGCCTTTTCTCTTGTTTCAACAGACAGTTTTATTATCGTAACTACGAGGGTGTCTGATGTATACTGCCTGTGACACCCACCCAGAATGTTCCCTATATTTTCCTTGGGTAATCGTACGAGTCCTTTAGTACGAGTACGGGTCTCACGTATATGCCGGTAAGAAAATGCCTGGTGCGCTGCTGCTCCGCAACCCTACAACTCTCAGCCATTTTGGCACCTTCAGAGTTTTCGAGGTAAATAACACCAGGTATGAACCAGTAATCAAGTTCGAAGGACTTTATTGTTTACGGACCGCTACTTTTACAATGGCCCTGCCTACACCCTCCACCTCCCACCCCCACCCCAGCACGATCATTACATATCACGGGACCACGGGGCAGAAGGGAGACAGGACAGATAATAGAGGAACATCGACGAAGAGCGGAAGAGGAGCGAGTGCTCGTCAGGTCAGTGCATGGCCCTCTGGCCGATCCATGAGCCTAGCATACAAATACCATCATACTGCAAGGTACCCGGTAGTAGTGATGGCAGTTGCTGCGGCAAAAACATGAACTTAAACCTCTACACCCCCCTTTTAGGATTGGATGTATCGTATTTCAGAAACTCTCACCCATCATCACAGCTCGTTCCTCTTTTTTTGTACCCCCGGTAACTCGTTACTCGTATGATATCAACGTGCAGTGATCACTCGGTTTCGTTGATCGAACAGAGGTGCAGAGGTGGTTGTGTTATCGGCGTTTACTATCGAGTACGGCCAAGGGCAGCGCAAAGGCGACACATATACATGCAATTGGACACTTGGTCGAGTCTTTCCTAGGTGTGGCATGTTGGGTAGGTGCTCGGTGCTATTAATAGGTACATACGTTTCCTTGAAGAAATATTATTTGTTCGATGTTTTCCCGCACTAGAGTACAGTTTTTGTACAACAAAAAGTCGATGTCGGATGCTTGATTTATTTGCTGGTTCGTGGCTTGCGGTCGCTGGGCGTATATTTTACTGCACCTTTGTGGCCGCACCGACGTGGCTGATGGGGTGCCTCCGCTCTACGAGTGGTGTACGGCTACCCTGCACGTGGTTGCGCGATTGTCAATACCGCTGCGTATGGATATAGTGCGGCCCCGTTAATAAGAATGCTTCAAATAAGAGATTTAGGCTTGTTTTTCAAGACACTTGTTCTGAAATGTCTTGCAGAAAAAGTTGCTCAAGTTGTCCAAAGAGGTAGAAAACGGGGGACTAAGAAACGTGCACAGTCGGAGCAAAAACATATAAGAAACTACGTATACAGTACGCGACACCAGTTAAGAAGATCTTATTCCGGGCCAGGCTGGAATTATTATGTAAGGTAGAGTTGTGTCATACTCTATTTTCAGTACAAAGGAGGCCCTGTTCTTATTTTTTTCCAGACCATGAGCCTGAAATTCTTAATTGTCAGATTCTTAACATCTGTGGCGTACTGTAAGAAACTGCTGGGGCACAAAAATATGGTGTTGAGGCTGGGGCCGAAATACAGTAGTACCAGGACCCCTAACTATAATAATAAGAAACAGGAGTGTTGGCTCAGGCTGAGTTTCTTATGTGATAAAGAGCGGTCTAGACTAACTTCAATAAAAAAGCGGCTTCCTGTGAAAGACAGGGTCGGAGATACCTATCATCGTAGATCGCGTCACAAAGACCCCCCGCGACGACATCTCCTCCACCACACCGGCTCCGGGCATAATGTGTAGACGTGGAGACCACGCCCAGATAAGGCTAGCTTTCACATCCCGAATTTATTAGTTTCCTGTAGTTTACTGGCTTTCTCATTACACTGCTGTTTCTTTCATGAGGTGTCCTGTACTACTGTATGCGTTTCATCTAAGATACAATCATCGTTTTTCATTGGCATCCGATGGTTTTTCTCACGGAATCCCATGGGACATCCCATGGGCATCCCGTGGGATATCCTCCCATGGGCATCCTATAGGACGTCTCATGGGCATCCCGTAAGATATCGTGGGCATTCCGTGGGACATCCCATGGGCATCCCACGGCCATCCCATGGCCATCCCTTGGGATATCGTGGACATCCCATAGGCATCCCATGGGCATCCCGTAGGATGTATCGCAGGCATCCCGTGGGACATCCCATGGGACATCCCATGGGACATCCCATGGGTTAGTAACGCCTCCCGCAGGATATCGTCGGCATCCCACGGGCTTCCCATAGGACAGCCCTTGCTCATCCCGTGGGACATTCCACGCCGCCCGCCCGCCGAGTTCGGCATCGGCGGCCGTTCTTTCGCCGGGGACAGCGGAGCTACGACGTACATTATTTGACTGTTTTTCAAACTGTTGGGGGGAACTAGCCCGCGGCATGTCCAACATACGGCCAACTAGCCCATGGGATGTCCCATGGGATGCCCTACTCACCAACGGAATGTCCCATAGGACGCCCTGTGGGGTGCCCATGGGATGCTCATGGGGCGTCAAACTAGCCCATGGGATGTCCCACAGGATACCCATGGGTTGTCCCACGGGATGCCCGCGGTATAGTACGGGATGTCCCATGGGATGCCCATGGGAAGATCATGGGATATTCCGTGGGAACCCACGATATCCCACGGGATATCCAATGGGATGTCCAATGGAATACCCCCACGGGATTTCCAATGGGATGTCCAATGGAATACCCGTGGGATGATCACGGGCTGTCCCATTGGATGCCCATGGGATGCCCATGGGCTGTCACATGAGATGCTCATGGGAGGCCAACGTTGTCCCAAAGGGTGTTCCATGGGATGCCCTACTAACCCATATGGGCGATATACTGTGGGATACCCACTATATGCCACGAGATAACCACGGTATTCCACGAAATCTTCCTCGGGATGTCTCATCGGCATCCCATGGGCCGCATCCCATGAGCCTCCCATGGGATGCACATGGAATGCCGGTGGAGAATTGTCCGGTGGGACATCGAGAAAAGTCAAATAATGTATATCACCCGCCTATTGTATGTGTTTGTATGTTTTTGTTCTCTATTAATAGCTTTTATTTATCTCCTGCAAGTTGTCTGGTTTGCTGGCTTAATGATATTTCACTTTTCGCAGTCAGTGCGTTTGGCATTGCATGGCCGAATCCCCATACTGTATTCGATATGATTGTTTTGTCTCGCAGTGTGTGTACCACAGAGCTTGTCTCTCTCGGAGGACTATTCATAATCGGCCCGGACAGCCGGCGTGCTGGATGTCGACGGCTGGAACTAGCACTTAATGTGATGAAAGAACATACACAGGTACACGCGGTACATACATTTGAAGCACACGCTCGATTTTAGGATACGGTATCAAAACAATCTTGAGGAATTACGCACTGTCTTATGGGTATTGCATTGCTGAGCACAAAAAACACACTTAAATCGCGAAAGGGGACCTCAAACAAAAGCGCACTGCAGATGACCTAAGGCTTGGCGGGCACGCATGTCGTTGTGTGTCCGTGTCGGTGTTTTGTAATCCAAGTTTCTTGTGGTAGTTTATAGTGTTCCTATAAGCTGATCTAGGTTTTGAAGAAAGCGTGGTATCTAAAAAATGTGGACACACTATTATTTCAGAATATACACGATCAAATGATGGGCACACACACACAAGTGGGCCTGAAAAAAAAACGACTTTGTCGTGGCGTTTTTTCTAGTTATAGTCAATGGGATACATGGAGAAGACTCGAAACAATAACGTGTCAGAAAACCGAAGTATTCACGTAAAGTGATGAAGTTGTAGCTAAGTACAGGTATTTGATGTCGCGAACTTATTTATAGCGAGCATGACACAATCAGCCGTATCACGACACCTTTCTGTTTGCGAAACACGAACATCAAAGTTTTAGCAAGTGTCCAAGGCCAAAACTTATAATCGATTAGATTCAAGGGAAAAGGGTATTCCAAATTTCCAGGTACAGACATACAGTAGACTCGAAAAGAGGTACACGATCAAGTGCAACTGACGACTCGCAAAAGCCTAGAGCTCCATGCTTCAGGAAAACAACCCGGATGCCGCGTGTATGCACGTAGTGCACATGAGAGGGCGGAGCGAAAACAATAATAAGAGTAGCACACTGTAGTGTGAGAAGGGGTACACGTTATTAGTGGTGGAGCTCCAGCTGTTTGTAAGTTGTTGTATGTTTTCTTATGGCAGACAATCGTGTGCTTCGTTTGGAGAACGAAGCCAGCCGTATACACGTATATTCTCGACGGCATGCTTGCTCTCAGCAATTCCGTTTGCTTTTGCTTACCTTGTAGCGCTCTCATTGGCACGCACGTGCTTTCCTGCTTTGTGAAGGCCCGATTCCGCTGTGCTATGGAGTGCTTGCGGTAGATGCTCGACAGCATGGGGGCCCTCGAATCTTGGTGCTCTTGCGATGGAAGCAAATCAGATTTTTACGCTTACGTCTGTTGAAGTACGTATAGACGTATAGGAACCCTGAATGCTGCACTCAGGAAAACACTTCCTAGAACCTCTCTCATTGGTCAGCGCGCCATCGTACCAAATGGGTACTGAAACAGCTTAAGTAAACCTATCTTGGTCTACTCACGTGGGCCTTCACCTATTATTGTCTTCAAGTGAATCTGTAAATGACTCAGCCTGAATTATTCGCGGGCATCTTCATTACGATTATCCGCCGCACGAGGTGTCGGGACAGTCATCCAAGCCACCTTATCTATCAACATAAAGCACGGAGAGACTGCAACACAAAACGCTACGTGTCAATGAAAGACGAAACGGGGGTGATTCACCGGTACAAGCTGCATTCCGCGTTAAACACGCCTTCCAATAGACATGTCAGGAAGCTCAATAAGTCGGATGGTCAGCACCTCCGGAAAATGACTGACCACTGGTCCGACAAATAACTTGGCGCTGACTAAAGCGTGCTGACTCACAGCTCTGTGTTTGTTGCCCACTTCTTTGGCATCGCCAGCATATCAATGGAGGTTTGCGTAAGGACATACCCGCTTTCAAACATGATCCAGAGCGGAATACGACTTGACGTCGGCATCGCAGAAAATCCTGGATCGAAGCGCATCGTCCATCAAAACGAAGATTCCTCCGCCTCTAGGAATCGAGAAAGCGGTCTACCACTTCTACCTGCGATGCAGCTGACACTGCCACTGTGTCAGTGTTCCGAGATGTGCCTGCAGACATTTAGACGCATATTATGCAGAAGGGTATACACACACGACTCCCTTTTGATCGCGCTCGCACCTGACGAACAACTGCCCAAAAGCTACTACGATATTGGCCCATGTTTTGGTTTCCCCCAAACGATCGGGGTGGGGGTTCCAAAGGGCACCACTTGTTTGAGAGGCGACGCTCGAATAATCGAGCTAGCTGAGTTATCCCACGGTAGGGGTGGAGACATATTGTCTACGCTCCTCACATGCGGAACTCAATACCTCACCCGAAAACATGACTTCGAAGATATGCATTCGCGCAACACGGCCAACGTTTATGTGTGCTAGCCCTAAAACGAATATGCCAGTGTAGTAAACCTATCATACCGCCGGTAGTTGCTTACTTGAGGAGTTCAACCGACCAGAAACGATTGAACCAGGATTTGGTACCCGCACTGAGGGACTAGTCAGCTGCATGACTTCATATACACCCGTGAAAAATGTGTTCTTGTTTATTTTGCCTCCAGACAGGGTATGCGCATTGTTTATTCTAGGCGCAAAAGCATAGCGTATACAGCACCGGCATTCTCCTCGCTTATCCTGCAATCTTCCACTTGCCACCGTCAGTCAAAAGTAATGCGCACCTTTAAATACTATGACGGCTTATAGCTATATCTAACACGATACAGTAGTCGAGTCCTGAATAAGACATGGTGTCCACATGTTGGAGGAGCGCTATTGGTGTATACATTCATGCTGTTGTGGTCAGTTAGCTTTCATGGGTTTCACGTATCTCAGTTGACATACAGACGAAACCGTCCATGCTACAGTCGTGCTGAATGGTGGATATCTTTACTCCTATCTCCTGTATTGCGCCTGGCATCTGATTCTGATGAATATTAATACTTTGAAAACGAACACGAGTGGCACGATGCCGCCAACAGCATTCCCTACGAGGCCGACATTTTCAACAAGTGGCATGCTACCTCAGCTCGGCCCGCCGGACTCACATGCGCCATAAGGATGCCAACGAAACTAACCCCGCCCCGTCCTGCTTGTTTGCCCTCGTTTTTCCAGGGAATTGTGGACGTTGCTCGTTTTCGCCAGGTGATAACAGAGACAGTGGTACATAAACCAACCATGGTCTACAAAAGGAAGTCAGTTTCCAAAATGGCGGCAGCCGCCGCCGCGTCCGCTGCGGAAGCTGCGGACTGGAAGTACCTGGATGAAAGCTCAGAAGAAGCCGTATCTTCTGATATTGTAGAGGCTGTTGTCGTTGCTGTTCACGAGGTTATCCCCGACAAAGCTCCAGCATATGCGGCAGAGGTTGCTCGAGGCGCAGGAGCCGCAGACGCGACTTGTATCGCCATTGCTGCGGGAGTTGCTGCCGCCGCGGATGGGTTGGAGATCGAAACCGTTCGGAAGGTGTGTCAAACAGCCCTAACGACATTCCAATTAAGCGATGGGCTTGATCCCGCTGCCATTGCTCAGAAAGTTGCAGATGCCGTGCACACAGTTTCCTCCCGATATCCCGCCGTTGAAGCTGCGGCGGCCGCTGCATATGCGGCGTACCTGCGTTGGTACGGCGCGGACCCCAGTAGTGAGGCCCTACCGGCAGAGGGGACCACCGGTTGTGGCAACGTGGGTGTTGCTAAGACTCATGAATTCGATTCTATTGAAAATGGGGCTGCTATTGCCGCCGCCGAGGCCGCTGCAAAGGCTGTCATTGGTATTGGAGGGCATGACTGTTATTCCTACGCGGCAACAGCAGCAGCTAGAGCTGCCACCTTCGGAGGAGCCTGTCGGCGATCTGTGCTGGCTGCTGCTGTTAGGGCTGCTACTCCGACCCATACTATTGCCGTTACCGACCTCATGACTTAACAGAACAGGTTGCCATAGCCATCGCTGCTACCAGTTATGGGGACTCGACGGTCTCGCCTTCTCTTGGGGCCAGGGGTATGGAACCGCTGGAAGCGATGCCCAACAGCCACAAAGTAATAAATTACAAGTTTCAAACCATTGTGGGGATAGACACGTTCCTAGCGGCGTTCTTGCTTTACTCGCTCACAGGGGAGAAGGAAGAGGGGGTAGCAGACAGGGAAGAGGTCGTCCAAACCGTCTTGCAGGTATACTCGTTCACAGTATTCCTAGCCGCGATCATAACGTCCGGGATGTTCATGGTAGTCACCGCTGGCTCATATGCCCTGACAAGGAATGACGTCATCATCCCGACGGTGTTATCGACGTTTGGAGTTGGCCTGCTACTTGTGACGGTTGACCACGCGCTCTTTCTTGAGATCGGGCAAGGTGGTGACGACCACGCTGCTCTGTTTTGGAGTACTGTCGTATTTTGTTTTCTCATTCAAGTGATGTCCATCGCCGTGGGCTTATTCTTCGCCCTTCCTGGGTCCAAGTACAGTCGGAGGATTAGATTCATCACAACTTCGTCGCGCTCTAAAAACGAAGAGCTTGGATACTTGCGATGTTAGGAATACACCTCCAATATTTCGAAAGGGCTTGTGAAAAACGTCGGCACTGTAAATTCCTAAAACATATGGTACCAGCTATCAGTTAAATGAACACGCGGGGCGCCAGAAAACCTGGCCAGAGACTTGACGTCCGCCAGATGTCCATGGCTCAGAGTTTTTGAACGTGCCATAAGTGCCGGAGAATGATTTGTGTTTTGTGATGTACGGATTCCTACCGCGTAAAGGTTGTGGGTTGTTAAATGTCGCTTTAGAAAGGGGGATGTCCCGGGCATATTTGGTCCCGGATAAAAGTGCGACAAGTCGTCATTGCACTTCAAAAACACGATGGTAGCAAGGGGTGGGCGTTCGGGTATGTGCCAAGTAGCTCAACGCGCAGAGTACACTAGAACAGCGGAGGCTAGACGCACATACAGCTGGTGTGTGTGGGGGCGGAGGTCGATACCCGTCGTTTCATGGGCATAATTTTGGTGGGATCATTTAAGATACACAGATGCGTGAGTCATGCCTAGTGAGTGTTGGTCAATTGGACAGGTGGACGGGTGAAATCAGGGGACGCTTTTGTTTCGCACACCCCACGTTCGGATATTGCGATTTGGAGTTCCCATTCACCTCGTCGCTGAAGGACTCGCACGGTCCAATAACATCTGAGCCAGTGAGAGTTCTTGCGTTCTTGCAAGTTACGTGGATATATAGACTTTACCGTCGTTCTAGAAAGTTGTACAGCTGGTTTTTAAGATTATTCGGGGCGTTCCGGCACTGCCTATGGCGATATCAGCATATGAGGTACCTAGTTGTTGATACCGACCACACAAGGCAGCCAACTTGATCGGGCTATCGTACGCATACACACTCGTTAAGACCGGATAATAAGGTATCGTCGAAACGACGGTGCGTACACGGGGGATACGTTTCGCGGGGTTGGAGGCTCGTATGGTTGACGAGCGACTACTATTGCGAGCGATGGTCGTGGAGTTGGGGAAAGGGAGAGGGCTATTCGGGGGGGGGGAGGAGTACTAATTTGTTGCCCGCCTTAGCCATTTGACCATTGACCACGCATCCCTTTCGAGACGGAGCGATTCGGGGGGGGCAGTAATGGTACCGGGTGGGATGTCTCGAAAATGAGGTGTCGATGTTCGAGTTGCCAACCGAAGCCGAGCATTGGTCGTTGGTGGCCAACAAACCCATCAAGTGGTGCGGGCATGTTGACGAAGCAGCATAGACGCACAAAGCACGCTGATTCAGTGTTGATAAGGAGAAAGTAGCAACACGGTGAGCGCTTCAGGTACGAAGTGCGCTGCAACTACTACAGCCTTTGTCGAACGCGGGACCGGGAGGGGTAGTAAAACCGCGTTGAAGGGGGCTTAGCAGCAGCAACTAGGGCGGCTAAGTAAAAGAACGAGTCTGCCGAAACGTAGCAGTAGACGCTATTGACCCCTTCCGTGGGAAGTAGCGTCGACTTCTCGTCGCTCTGTGGTACAAGGTTGGGCGCGGAGCGGGTTGTGTTTCTGCTGTTATTGCAAGTCTTGGTGCGTTGTCCCCGATCCTCCGGCCGACACTAAAAATGAGTTTCCTATGTGGAACATTACAAACTTCTCATTGAAGGGGATGGGAAATGGAGCAGGGATAAAGGAGGGCACGATAGAGAGCCAGCGGCCGAGTAGGTTGGGGTTTCCGCCTATTCGTCGCCCGTGGCGTCTAGCATAATATACTGTCTGAAGGATAATTAATAGAATACATTCTACACCTGTACGTTTCGATCACATATCGCACATATATATGCCCTTGCCACGGATGTGAGCTCAGAGGTCGGGCCGATCTGATCACTGCCCTGCACAACAATCACCACTTTATTCTGCTTACACCCCACCGGTGTCCTCCAATCGGCCTCGGCCTTCATACCGAGGACGCTATCTGCAACTCTCGACCCTGTCGCAAAAGCGTACCGCCGTTCGCCCGCCGCTCTTTGTACTGGTTCGGTCCAAAACACTTTAAGCATCTGAACAGGTGCTAGATTGAAGTGTATACCCCCAACGCCACGTAGAAAAGCTCATTCGCACGCCCTGTCATTTTCTAAAAAATAAACCGCAACCCCTCGCTTTCAACAGTAGAGCGAGTAAAACGTCTCGGCCTTGACACGCATGTTCCCCGCCTCGCTTACAAGTATCGCAAATGGCTCGTTGTTGGCGATGTGTGTGGCCGAATGGAGGTGACAGTGGACGAACAAGCGCTTGGATTGTTGCTAGGTAAGTCAGGTTACGAGCTTCAGCCCAGACGAAATGCATAGCTGTTGGGAAGGCGAGAAGGTGGTGTCTGGCCGGGAAGGAGAATGCCAGATTAAGAGGATATGCATGCCATCAGCTGTCAGCTCTCTGTAATATACACACTCTACGGTGTGCTGTACGCTACTGGGCGTTGTATTGACCGACCTACAGCAATGTTCCTTGGTGCCTTGTTGAAACGGTTGGTTCTTCCTTAAAGAAAAATCCGATAAACATTATCGTAACGTACTCTTGAGTCATCCCACGGTAGGGGTGCAGCAGACGTGTCTGAGCTCGTAACATGAGAAGCTCAATGTCGCACCCTAAACATGACTTCAACGAAATTGGTTAGCGCAACCCGTCCAACATTTCTATGCGCTAGGCCTCAACAAAAGAGACTCGTAGAGTTATCCTACTAACCAGCAGTTCTTCACTTGAAGAGCTCAACCGGTCAGAAACGCTTGGCCGAAAACGTGCAACCCCTACCGTGGGATGACTCTCCTACGAACTTGTCTTCTAGCCTACAGACTACCAAACCGGAACTTGTTACGCCGAATTGAAGACACCATAACATACCACTCATCCGACCTCGTCGCTCGGGTGATAATACCTGGCGGCCATGGGCTGCTATCGTCGCTCGCGCTGTCGCTCGGTCGATCGCGCCGTCGCTATTGTACCGAGTATTTTTGTACGTACATAAATAATTGAGCGCATAATGCTGTACGTTCTGCAAATGCTTCTATAATAATACACTCTATTTTGCACTGGATATCGACAACTATTTTTCCGAATCAGCGACTCGGTAGCTCACTGGCCACTGCTTTAACAAAGTGGCCGTCACCAAAACGACCCCTCGATGAAGGCGGCCGCGTTAACCTTATCGTTTCAAATACTTACGTATTTCTTAACTTGATACATAATGCAACTCGTTTCATTCTCGAGGACCTACTCTGAAGTTTGTTGCGGGGAAGCTGGTCTAACGTGCGGGAGACAACCAAACAAAATCGTGCATGAACGACGGCAATATAAGCGTGTAGCGCTGTCACCAAACCTATTTTTCACTGACAGACGCTGCTAAACAGGACGCGAAGAATTACCCCTGTGGTGGGTTCGTTGGGGTAGAAACAGAGAAACTCTCTACCTGGTATCATACAACAGTTGTACCCCGTCTCTGCCCACCCCGACCAAGCTCCATGTTATAGGTAGGTTGGCCTACTAGCCTGCCAGACAAGAGTCGAGCGCAATCAAAATTCCCGTCAGCAAAATGGTCAACGACAGGAAAAACCAGCAAAAGTAGAAGTAAACTAGTACTCCGTTCATCCCGCAACACTCATGGGACCGAACGAGCTTCAAACATCCGTGCCGTCCGGACATAAATAAGCAAAGGGGGACTGCCAGAGGTTGTTACAGCTGTTAGCGATTACGAATACGAGGTTAGCGATACATCATCCCTCGTACATACCAACATCCCGGTTGTACTTGCTCACATGGCTGGTCCTTCTGTCATGCATGCTAAAGTTCTGAAGCCGTTCTGCTTCCGCTATTGATTGTGCCGTCGATGTTTGCGTCTCGGCCCCGATAATAATGAGCCCGAGGATACCTTACGGGTGGACGCGAAAGCTGTGGATGTCAGCAATGGTTTTCCGCCGCTGTGTGCGGAGTACAGATGTGGAGGTCCTGCGGCGGGGTTTGATGCGGTTGTCTCTCTTACCGTGAATACGTGGACCCCCTTCAGCTTGCAGTCAGCCTCAATGATGACCTTGACTCGAAGGCGTAGCTCAAGAGCAGGTGGTGCGACCCCGCGTGGTGCGGATGCTGTCAACCGTCAATCCCTGGCGACGATGACTCAGCTCGTACCCCGGTGGTCGGAGGCATCGATGGTTCATCGACCCGACGCCCAGCGCTGATGCTCCCATAGCCCTACATGCTTGCGCTCCGAGGGCCCGGAGCAATACGGTTCCACGGAGTGGGTCTCTATGTTTGAACACCCTGTTATCCTCCTTCGATACCCGAAACAGGTATCTACTGGCGTAGCCGAAGTTTACACACTCTACAGGGGTTGGACGCGATCCAGGTGTTTACCCGCGGTGCTCTCTCCGTATGAAACAGCAAGTAAGCAGACGTGTGCTTGTCGTATCATATGTCGAAGGCGCACTCGGTGAATGTGCCCTCTATAGTTGGAGCATATACCGTATTGGCGGCCACGCGATGCCGTCTCCCGAGCGACCCCAACTCGAGTGGGACGTGCGACCCCCCCGGGAAAACCACCGCTTGTGGCCCCGGGTAGATGTTCAGTTATTACTCCTGGCGATGTCGCTGCAGCTCCTGATGAGGATGATCCAGCCCCTGGTAAGGCGCCTTGGCTGTTATTGATACTCCAGTCCCTGGTGATGACGCTCGGGAAACTTGAGGCGATAGTGGTGCCGCGACCGCAGAGGATCGTGATGCTCCGATCAACCCAGATGATGTTCATTCAGTATAAGTTTGATCAACGGCGTTATAAGAGGTAACTGGATGATCATAATCAGTGTCCGATACCACCGGGGCATCAGCTGGGTGATCATCGCCATAACCACCGAGCTAGCATTCAGCTCTGACTACAGACGACTATGGTACCGATCAAAAACACTAGAGGCTACTGGCTACTACTACTGCTGTGTAGCGAATCCGCTATCACCAATATTTAATTGTTTAGAACCCTCCGTCCCTTGTCGCTACTTGTTCCGAGCCCGCTTGTAGTAGTTTCTACCGATCTCATATACATATATACGTGTTCCATCAAAGCCGGTAACTTTCATAGTATCCTGAAAATGCTATATCTACAGTACGCCTCGGGTCTAAATATCCCTTCGGTCCTCAGGCCCCCCTGTGGATGGCTCATTTTGGGTCCGGTTTGCCCCATGCTCGATGCTCGATCTCGAAACGAAACAAAACCTTGGGATTTGGGCGATCATTATATATCAAATATACCTAATAGTAGGGCAGCAGATGCTTCTGGGGGGGGGGGAGAAATGCAAACACCGTTCTTTGGTGCTCCCCGCTCCCCCTCTCCAGAATTTTCTCGAGGCCGGCCTGCGACGGGTGCTACGGTCCTATTAATAGCACCTTTTGAACAAAAATATTTTCTGAATGGCGGGGCTTCTGACCCCAACTCGCCGGAATGTCATTTTTTTTTTGCAACATGTTTCAATTTGTATACCTAGGCCATAGGTTTGTTCACCGGGGTGCGCTTGCAGTTTACTCAACAACAGGTTTTGGGTGAGGTACTAATATCATACAGCACTACACTCCTCAACTGGGAAGCCTCATAAACATAATGGTTAGTACAGCACAGTACAATTCTACCGTAGCATGTAGAATTGCCGAACTGGCCAGCCCAGCAGTCATGCACCTCTTCTCCCGTGTATCGGTGTTCCCCACCTCGTACTCGGAAGGGGGGGGGGTGTGGGTAGCTCGAACGCTTCTTCCCTGCCCTGTACCGTACTGTGCTTGGGTCGTCTTCAGTTGGTTCTGAACCCCTTGGTCTGCCCCCTTCTTCCTCCTACCGAAGCCTTCCTTTTCGCTCTCCGTTGGTTATGGGTTGTTGTTGTTCGTTGTGGTGCATGTTTAGCATTCCCGCATGTCGAGCATGACGCATAGCATATCCTTGTCGTCACTTTTTTTCCTAATGGCGCGTGCTACGGTACCATATTTGAATCAGTATAATTACACCATTAATTAGTATTTGCCTTCTGAGGCTCCTCGCTTGAGGAGCTCCATGCCTCTCCCAAAAACTGACTCAGTAGGGGTAAAATAAAAGTGCTACACGATGAGCTATCGCATGGTCTAGCTATACAACGAAAACTGACGCGTTTTACGATAGAGGTAGCACTTTTGGCCTGAAATATTTTGTGGAGGACGGGGTTTCTTAACCCAAAATCGTCGGAATATATTTTTTATTTTGCAATAGTAACGATTTGTATACCTAGGTCATGGCTTTTATTCATCGGGGGGGTCACTTATGATTTACTCAAAATCGTTTATTGGGTGAGGTTGTAGAGCTCTTCAAGTTAGGAGCCCAAGAAAAAAAAGGGTGTACTTCTACCGTAGAACGTGTCAATTCGTGTTTTCGTTTTCGTTTTACTTTTGGACGATTTTGGGTTAATAGTTTAAGGAACCCCGCCATTAAGAAAACGATTCATCCAAAAAGTGCTACCTCTATCGTAGCACGAGTCCAACATTGTAGTACATACACACGTGCATGCGCGCATTCCTTCCTTCGAACTTGCACTTTGTTCATGAGTACTTTCGTTCTAAAAAAAACTGGGCCCCAATGCCTATTAACGACCTTAGCCCTGTAATTTTTCAGCGCGAGAGCCTGGGGTGGTGGAACTTGATGGATTTATACTACAGGTAATTCAAAGCATTTACTAAATCCGAACGAAGGGGGCGAGGTTTGGTCTGCCTTCGCCCCTCCACCTCAATACGAGTCCTATCCTAATACATACACATATATATACACGTGTAGCAGGGTACCTCCCAGCCGTGTTTCCTCGTTTTTACGCCTACTCGCAACATGAACTTGGTCCAATATATCATGCCGGTCTTCTTCTAGAATCACCCCATCACCTTGCTTGCGATACATACATATATATCTTCTGTGTCCTGGTTTAAAACGCTTACAACTCGTTCTTCCAAGCTAGACTACAGTAAGCTTGGGTACGTAACCCTGCGCGGTGCACTTACTAGGGTTTGTCTTCGCGGAATACTTTCCTCGCGCCATGAACTATGGCATTAGCCCCGAGGAAAGGGGGGGGGGGGGGGGCGCAGGCTCCGCCCTTTGTTTTTTTGTCCCCTCTCCTTTCACCCCCCCCAACCGCCGTTTTTTCTTCTTCAGCTGACCCCCTCTCCTCCAAACAAGCTACGTAGGGACATCACTTACTTTCATCCCTTGACAGACTGATATTTCGCCTTAACTGGCTTGACTGACACCACACAACTACTACTGTTACTAGGTTGAGGAGTGGAACACTCGGCGTTACACCTTTGCCAGCTCGTGTTTTCCCTTGCGTGGCGTGTCTCCTCGCATCTTTTTGAGGCTTTCTTGTTTTCATTTTTACTGGTGGTTCAATCAAGTCCACAATGAATGTAAGATATTCACAGAACAAAGTGAGCAAACCGACGGTTATCTCATCGAGAAACCACAACCTCCCGCCGCTAGTCACCACCCTACTGGATTCGGCCCCGTTTCCGCTGGCTGCTCTCGGAGCCGCGCTGGCTTTGTTTCTTATTGTAGATGTACTGTACAGTAGTGCCGTTCCAGGAAAGAGTGAATTCTGATATTCACGGCCTGCGACACCCATCTGGGATTTTTCCCGTCTTTCTCTGACAACGTACATGCTCGTACGACGTATGATATGGGCTTTAGGCCGGTAATAAGATACTACGTTGCTGCTCAGCAGCGCTGCGCCTTTCAGCTTTTGGTGTCCCTCGATTTTTCGCGGTAAATAATACCCTGGTATGAACCAGCAATAAACTTCCAGCCAGTTTAGCTACGGGGCTGTCGGCCTTCCACCGGAAATAAAGCCTGAACAACCCCCACCCCACCACAGCACAACATTTTGCAACCCGGGGACCACGAGACAGAAAAGGACAGGAGAAGAGGAAGACAGCAAGAAAGGAAAAAGAGGAGCACATTATCGTCAGGTCAGTGCATGGCGCTAGACTCAACTAATACTGACGACCCCAGCAGCTACAGTAATAGCGTAGACCACAACACAAAACTGTGAAAGCAAGAAAGCAGCAGCAGCAGCAGAACCAACAGCAACATCACCAACGAAACAGCATTAGTAGCAGCATCAACATTATATCATCAACAACGGCAGCAGCAGCAGCAACAGCAACAACAACATCAGCAGCAAGCGCCCACAGCAGCAGCAGGAAGAAGCAGTAGTAGAGTAGTTCCGGCACTCTCTCGCGTCTCTTGATGTTCGCACCATAATATCCACCTCGTTTTAGGATTGGACCTGAATCTACAGTACCGTGCTTCTTCTCCACCTACCTATGATATGAGAAGACACCCATACACATACATACATCACCAGTTGTTTCTGCTGTACCATAACCCATAGCTCGTACGAACGTGCAGTCATCAGCCAGCTAGCTCAGCCGAACAGAGGGGCTGGTTGGTGTTGTTGGCGTTTCTGTGTATCAAAGTCAAGGGCAGCGCGAAAGGAAGTTGCATGCGCTGCGTTTCATTAACTCATATACACTGCCGGCCTTCTCGTAAGAAAGCATAAGAAACAGCCCCACAAGAGGCTCAGCCTAAACACCACGGGGAAATGAGAAAGTCGACAGCTGTTATATACCAGGTATACTGAAGTTGGTGTAGGAAAGGCTCTTCCTCAAATAAGAAACCCAGTTTAAAACGAACATCTCGGTTTCTTTTCAGCGGGCCGATACTGTACAGAATACGTCGGGTTAGGGTTAGGCATCATGCAATATCTTACCGGTATTTGCTCAGAACTCTCGGAAAATATTAAGATTGTTTGTTCGACATTTTACCGCGCGTTTCCATCAGAAGGCAGAGTGCAGTTCATCGAAAGAAAGACCGATACCGGATTTACTTGCGGATTCGTCACTTGCGGCCTTGTTCAACTTTCTTGCTTCGCAGCAGCGCAGTCATTCATGTGCTGCTCGCTCATGTGGCGCCATAGACTAGCTGATCCATTTACGAGTTGTCTGCTGTACGACCAAATTATAACTATGATACCGCCTTGTACAACAATCGTGTCCATTTTCAGTCTGTTGCGTGTGACCTTCGCTTGTAAGCCTCTCAATGGATGCATCGTGTGGTGTAACGTGGTGCAGCTTCGTAGAGTTGCTGCTATTGTAACAGTTGCCGCAGTTATTAGTTGTTGCAGTCATATCATACCATCCTGTGTCTCGTACTACTGCATCTATTTGTTTCCGATCGCCACCGGCATTTTGTTTCAACCGAAGAGAGGCGGCAAGGGCAAGCGGGTGGAGGGGATACGGGGAGGTGGAGTGCAGTGCTACTGATACCACCGCTATCGACGAAAGCATAAAGTACACGAGATAATAGCAGGTGTTGTGTGGACTTAGAACTGCCCGGGACGGTTATGGTCCATTTCTTCCGTGTTTCGTTCAAGCCTACGTCATCCAGAAGTAAGTGTCGGCGCGGACACCCGTGTTCATCTTCGTACTCTCTCTTAAAACCTTGTATAAAATCAGTAGTAATAGAATAACGCGCCATCTCCCCTTCGACCGAGCATCCAGACGACACATGACTACACGCACTACGGTATTCAGTAGTGTTCATATTTCGGGACGATGGATCTATTCGATGTGATGATCTGGAATTCGCGACATTAACCACGAACTGCGTTTGCTATGGGTGACCCTATAACCCTGCCTACCCGCAATTCGCAGGACATGCGTCAAAACGAAATAGGACACAGTTTAGACTGAACAATAAATGACGCCCATATGTGCAGACATATCAGCGTCTTCCTATGTTTCGGGCAGTGCAACGAAGCCACACGAACGCTGTTATCATATATTTCCCTCGCCCGCAACGGAATACAGTACAGGACACCTACTGTAATAAGAAACAGGCTGGCACCTACAGTAATAAGAAACAGGCTGACATTTACTGGAAATAAGAAATTCGAAGGCCGTTATACTGAAGTTAGTGTAGAACGCACTATTTCTAAAGTACGAAATCCAGCCTGAGCCAGATCTGCGTCTTCTTATTAAGTGTCCTGTCCTGTACTTGACGTACTCCGTACGTACGCCAGGTGCAATAAGTGCCGCTGTGGAACTAACGACGATCATGGTCTACAGAAGAAAGTCGGTTTCAAACATGGCGGCAGCAGCGGCAGGTGCTGCCTGGATGCACGAAGAGGAAGACGTAGACATGGATTTGGTCGCCGCCCATGCCGTTGCTGCTGTTCATGGGACAAATCCTGACAACGCGCCAGCTCATGCAGCGCAAGCAGCTGAAGGCGCAGGAGCTGGCGGCGGCATTTGTACCGCCATTACTGCGGGGGTTGCCGCTGCCGCCGATGGAAGGGATTTTAAAGTCGTCCAGGATGTATCAGTGGCGGCGGCCTATGCGTTCGCAAAGTCTAGGGCTGACACGAATGATAAACGGGGGGATGATGCTGCTGCTACGGTTGCCTTGAATGTGGCGGAAGCTGTGCACACCGTTTCATCCAGATACCCTGCCGTTGAAGCCGCAGCGGCAGCTGCATACGTGGTGCAGCCAACAGGTGATACTACCGCCGCCAACGAAGCTAGCGCAGTTGATGAACCTGCTGCTATTGCTGCCGCCAAAGCTGCTGCAGCGGCTGCCAAAGCTATCAAAAGACCTGGTGTTTTTAGTGCCGGTCTTCAGGATCATCCTAATGCCGTTAATGCTTCTCGAGTACCAACCCGAACTCCCGAGGATCCGGCTCGTGGTGGCGACAGTGCTGCTGGCAATGCAGCTGGAGAGACTGCCGCCATAACCGAAAGCGACGGCCCCGACTGCCTTTCCTTCCCTGCGCAAGTAGCAGCCAAGGCCGCCACCGCCAGAGGAGTCACTCTACAGTTGGCGGTAACGGCTGCTGTCAAGGCTGTTACCTCCACCATTGTGCCGGCCTCTGTGAACCACCCTGGGCGTGGAAAAGAGGCTGCCGACGCCATCGCCAGTGGCGTATCTTGCCTAGGCTGGAACACCCCTTCGATTTCACTTGGCTCTTGTGGGAAGGAGTGGATGGAAGCTGTTCCCAAAAGCCACGAACTCACGTATAAAAAGCTTGGAACCATCGTGGGGTTGGAGACATTTCTAGCAGGCTTCTTGCTCTTCGCGTTAACAGGGAAGTTGAGGATGGATGACGGCAGCACCGACAGCGCCAGCAGCGCCAGTAGCGCCAGCAACACCGCCGCTGACGACGCGAGCGACGACGACGACAACCCCGCAAACGCGGAGGTAGTCCAAATAATCCTGCAAGCGTACACTTTCTTTGTGTTTCTAGCCGCAACCATGTCAGCAGGGGGACTCTTGGTATTGACTGGCGATAAACACATCCTGTCAACGGCGGACGTGGGTGTCCCGGATTTCTGTCGGTGGCGGGGTTTCTGCTGCTTCTTGTGACGGTTGCTGACGCGGTCTTTCTCGAGTTCGGCGAATGTA
>JBBMKB010136276.1:9144-19153 GCA_037833945.1 Alaria marginata
GGGGTTCGTTGTGGGGGGGTTCCCCCCCCCCCCCCCCAACAGTAGGATGTAAAGTGTCCACCGGCGGTTCCGAATACCCGCGTCGTTTTGCGTGAATGTCGCCTTGAAGACACAATACATGTTGTAGCTCAAGTTGTCGGTGGTGGTGTTGTTGATGGTGTCTTCGGGGTTGGTTTGCGTGTCACAGGGGTTTTATAGGGAGTCGGGCTATACGAGTAAAACACCGGTGTTGGTGGCGATGGGCGTTTGTATGTTCCGGGCTCTACAGGCGCCACGAAGCTACACCTATCGTGCAGCCCTGATGATGGGTTGGTGATGAACGTTTCTGTTGCTTGGAGCTGCAGTTTGAACTACCTGTGGTTGGTGGCAGGCCGTATAAAACAGGCTGTAAGTACGACACGCAAGTTTGCGACCCTAGCCGAATAAACATGCAATGCCATTCCATCACCAGGGACTGTAGAGCAGGCGACACCCCGTGGCGCCGTTAACGGCGGAACATACAAACGCCCATTGCGAGCACCATCGGTGGTCTACCTCTACACCCCAACTCCCACTGACAACTCTATCACCCGCAGATTACCCCCCAACAGAATACCAACAAAGCCACCACCGACAATTTTTGTTGGTAATGGCTTGGTTGATGTTCTCGTGGAGACTAGTTTGCGTTTGGGCCATAGACGCAGAATACCGGTGTTGTTCGCGATGGACGTTTGTATGCCCCGGGCTGTAACGGCGTCTCGTGGTTTTACCTCTGGTGCAGCCCATAATGATGGCTTGGTATTGAACGTATTTATGCTATTTGGAGTTGCACATGATAACTACCTCTATGTTTTAATAGTGGGAATTAGGGCTCGTCAAACAGGTTGTATCATATGTGCGAACAAAAGTTTCCGACGCTAGCCCAAGGAGCGCTTGAAACCGACTAATCACCAGGGCTGTTCGGCAAGCGAACTTCCGTGACACCGG
Source organism: Alaria marginata (assembly GCA_037833945.1). Classification (NCBI taxonomy): domain Eukaryota; class Phaeophyceae; order Laminariales; family Alariaceae; genus Alaria; species Alaria marginata. The sequence goes on from JBBMKB010136276.1 coordinate 10,111, forward strand.
GAACGCCGGAACGTACAAACGCCCATCGCGAACAACACTGGTGCTCTGCTTCTACAGCCCGATTCTCACTGATAACCCTGTCACCCCCAAACCAACTCCGAAGAGAACACCAGCAAAGCCACCACCGACAAATGTTGTCGGTTTTGCCGGTGGTGACTTTGTGGATATTCTCTTGGGGGTTAGTTAGCGCGTGACAGAGTTGTCAGTCGAGAATTGAGCGGTAGAAATAGGGGTATCGGTGTTGCTCGCAATCGGTTTTTGTATGTTCCGCCGCTAACGGCACCACGGAGTTCCGGCTGATATTGTTAGGGTGTTTGCGGGATACCAAAGTTGGTTGGGTAAGAGTTGGGTAGGAAAACATACTATGGTGCTATTGAAACCGTCGAACGTCACAATCCAAGGCCAACCGAACCCACGAGCAATCAGCGAAACGTAAGGTTCGAAAAATGTTTTTCTACCTTTTATTTTATTTCTTTCGAACCTAATTGTTCGGTTGGTTGGCCTATGGCGTTCGTCGGCTTCAATATAATTTTAAATTTTTTTCCGACCCAACATTATTTGGAAATCGCAAACACCCGGTTATCTTGATAATTAATTTGCGGGTGACACGGTTATCAGGCGAAAGTCGTGCTATGGATATGGAGTACCGGTGTTGCATTTGTATATTCCGCACTCTAACAGCGGCACGGAGCTCTGCGTGTCGTACAGCCCATGATGAATGGTTGGTATTGAGCGTTTTGGCTGCTTGGAGCGGCACATGAGAACTCTGCCTCTGGTGGGAAGCAGGCCTCGTCAATGAGGTTGTGAGTACGATCACAAGTTTGCCACGCTAGCCCAAGAAACACTCTATACCAACCCATCATCGGGGCCGTACGGCAGACGAAAGTCCGTGGCACCGTTAGCGGCGGAACATGCAATTTCCCATCTTTGTCGTTTGTGGCTTTATTGGTATTATGTTGGGGATTGATTTGCGAATGACAGGGTTGTCAGTAGAAGTCAGGCTATAGCAGTAGACTAGAGTGTAGGTGTTGGTCGCGAGCGTTTGTATGTTCCGGGCTCTAACGAAGCCACGGACTTCTGCCTGTCGTACAGCCTATGATGACAGCCTGACTTTAGACGTTTCTGTTGCTTGGAGCTGCACATGGTAACTTTATCTCTGGCGGGAGGCACGGCTCGTGAAACAGGCTACAAGTACGAACATAACTTTGCGACACTAGCCCAAGGGGCGCTCAATACCAACCCCTAATCACGGCTACACGGTAGGCGAAACTCCATGGCACCGTTAATGGCGGAACATACAAACGCCCGTCGTGAGCAACACCCGTGCTCAACTTCCATAGCCCGACTCCCACTGACAACCCTGTCGCTCGCAACTCAGACCCCAAGAGAATACCAACAAAACCACCACCGACAAATTATATTGGTGGTAGCTTTTTGTGGCTTTGTTAGTATACTCTAGGGGATTGGTTTGCCGGTAGCAGGGTTGTTAGTGGGAGGTTGACTCTAGAAGTAGAGTACCGGTGTTGCTCGCGATGGGCGTTTGTATGCTCCGGCTCTGATGGCTCCACGGAGTTTCACCTGCCGTACAGCTCTGATTATGGGTGGGTATTGAGCGTTTCTGTTGCTTGGGGCTGCACATGAGAACTGTCTCTGTTGAGAGGCAGACGTCGTAGAACAAGATGTTAGTGCGATCACAATGTTTTGGCGACGCTAGCCCAAGAAACACTCAATACTAACTCATCGCCTTAGCTATACGACAAGCGAAACTCCGTGGCACCGTTAACGGCGGAACATACAAACGCCGATTGCGACCGACACAGGTTTTCTACTGCTGTAGCCTGAATCCTACTGACAACGCTGTCACCCGCAAGCCAACCCCAAAGAGAATGTCGTCAAAGCCACCTTTGACAACCGCAGGTATTGTACCTTCACGGCAACATCCGCACGAAACGTCGTCGATGTTGTCTTGAAGAGACATACTGTAGCTACGATTATCGCAGGTTGCTTTGTTGACGTTCTCTTTGGGATCGGTTTGCGTGATACAGGGTTGCGCGTGGGAGTCGGACCATAGCAGTAAAGTGCGTGTTGTGCTCTCGATATATGTTTGTATGTTCCGCCGATAACGGCGTCACGGAGTTTCACCTGTTGTACAGTCCGTGATGATGGGTTGGTATTGTCTCTTGGAAATGCACACGATAATACATTTGATGGGAAGAAGGCCTCGTAATAGAGGTTGTAAGCATGAATACAAGTTTGCGACGCTAGCCCAAGAATCGTTAAATACCAACCCATAATCAGGGCTGTACGGCTGACGAAAGTCCGTGGCGCCGTTAGCGGCGAACGCCCATCGCGAGTAACGCCGGTACTCTACTTCTGTACAGAGCTCGACCCCCACTGACAACCCTGTCACCCGCAAACCAGCCCCCACGCGAATTTCAACAAAAACATCACCGACAACCGCAGCTACAGTAGGTGGTGAAACGTGTTGTTGCTCTGGTCGCCGTTGGTGGGTTTGTTTATATTATCTTTGCGATCGATTTGCGTGACACCGGTTGTCAATAGGAGTCGGACTAAAGGAAGATATTACGGCTGTTGCTCGCGATCGGTGTGTGTATGTTCCGCCGATACCGGCGCCACGGAGTTTCGCCTGTCGTACAGCCCATGATGATGGGTTGGTAATGTCGCTTAGAGTTGCGCGTTAAAACTACCCCTGGCGGGAAGCTGGCCTTGTAGAAGAGACTGTAGTAACACAAACACAAGTTTACGACGCTAGCCCAAGAAACACTCAATATCAACCCATCACCAGGGCCGTACGGCAGACGAAACTCCGTGGCGCCGTTAGTGGTGGAAAATAAAAACGCGCATCGCGAGCAACACCCGGTGACCGGTAGTCTACTACAGCCCGACTCCCGCTGACAACCCTGTCACCCGTAAACCAATCCCCAAGACAGTATCAACAAAGTCACTACTAAACACCGAAAACCGGAGCTACAGTAGGTATTGCACCTTCAAGGCAACATCCGCACAAAACGTCGCCGATAATCGGAAACGTCAGTGAACACTGCAAATTAAAGTGTTGTGCTTGAAACCTCTAATCCCGACGAACTGCGTCATTGCCCAACGCTTTATTTGAAGTTCTCGCGACTTGACCTCTTCATAACTGCACCCACGTTTCGGGGACAAACTACTTGGAATTAGTGTGGAATATATTTCGCAGTTCTAAAAGGGTTAACGCGAGAGGCTGCTTTACCCAGATCCCGGGATCAGAACCTGGACCGGGAGGGTCACCCTCTCCTCTTCCTGCCGCATCAGCGCCGCTGTCTATTTACAAGGAAAGCACCCGCGGGACCTATGGCGCCAGGGAATCGAAATTACAACGCTAAAGATAGCACGTTGGCGTCGTGCGTTCGATGCCTAGCTTCGTTGTTGTCGCGGGTGCTCTCCCTGTAAATGGACACCGGCATTGATGCGGCAGGACGCAGCGTAGTTTCCCCCCCCCCTCCGCTCTGATCTTAGGATCTGGATAACTCAGCCTCTCGCATTACGTCACGAAAAAAACATATAGCGGCGTCGGGAAATCACGCGGCCAGTTAGGATTAATGGATTTAAGACGGTACTATTCGTTGCAGTGTTCCCTGACGTTTCCGACCGTCGGGGACGTTTTGTGTGGATGATGTCTTGAAGGGACAATATCTACTTGGTACTCCAGTAGGTCCGGTCATCGCTGATGAGTACGCTACCGCCCCATGCTACGGCAGGGGTGCACCCATGTTTCCTGAGGCTCCTTACTTGGGGGGCTCTCTACATGACCTGTTGTTGTTGTTCTCACATGAACTCGCATAATCAAGTCCGTGGTCACAGGACAAGCTCCGGACCTAAAAACTGACGATGGGCAAGACTGAAAGTACAACCCGGTGGACAGTCCCGTGACCTACAGTACCGTAATTAAATAACGAGCATTGTGGTGAACACACAAATGGTATTACAATGGTATTGGGCTCGGGAGACGCGTCGATCAGAAATAGTAAGGTCACTTGGTGCTACGACCCCTATAGAAGCACGCGTCTACCGCTCAGCACGGCGATGCGGGTGTGCCTTGTGTGCGCAGGCAAGATGCTCTAGGGGCATTATGGTATTAGACTATGTGCTTGCTGTCGTAGAATTGGAAGTCGCATGTTGATAAGAGATGATGTTGACGAGTTAACTCGTGATTTCGTTCAACAACAAAATTGATGTTGACTCCTGGCGATTGCGAAATGTGGGACGAAGGGTGTATTTCCTTTCGCGTTGTGCACTTATCCGGCCGTCGAGGATACCGTCATTCAGGATGTCTAAAGTGTGGCGCCCCTGAGGCTCAGATTATGATATCTCTTGCAAAAAGAGCCTGCGAACAAGGACTTGACTTAGTTTTTCGACACATTTTCGACATAAGCTACTCTCTCCATCTCTACACGAAGCAGTAACAGTAATGCACAAAACTTCTGTCGCCGAAATCAATATATAACAATTAACAAAAGCCAAGTTACAGGTGAGAGGAGAGGAGAGGTTAGGTTGCAGGCATTTGGTTGGAGAAATGTATTGTGACCGCGGAATTTTCTCCTCTCCTGTCCAATCTCGACGTCAAGAAGCGGAATATTATGCTAGAAAAACGTTGAAAACATTTCGTAAGCAAACTTTTCCCAAACGCGTGAGCCATCGATCACCGACCTATACCCCCCGCAAGGGATGTAGAACACGCGCCACCAAGGTATCACGCAGCTTGGAAAGCTGAGTATCGGCCAATTATGTCGAAATCAAAGCTGACGAACTAACGTAGTTGTAATATTATTAAAAGACACACACAACGCATGTTCCGCCCGCTTGCCATGGTACACACTATAACAGCAGCGGCGGCAGTACTTGCACCCTTGCAACCGGAAGGGCGATACCACAGCACCTACCCAAAACCCTGCCAAACGAACCACCTCTACCGTAGCTTTCAGGAACGGCTAAGCATCGCACAGCTGTTCTACATGCAGCTCTCTATTGTAGATGTGTCACATACCCGTACAGCTTTATGATAACTGTATCATAGCTCTACTCGAGCAGCTGATAGGTGTTTCGCCAGGGTACCGTAAGGGATTGGGTTAAGGGTGCCACTACAACACCCACCTACTCGCGAAACGCAACGCCTCTACCACATCTCTAAGCAAAAGGACTACGCAGCGCGCAGCTGCTCTACATGCAGCTCTCTAGATGTAAGGCCACCGTGGGAGGGGAACCCCCCTTGGTATTCCAAGTGGCGTGACCAACAATTCGACGCCGGCGTGTTTCGCGAAATAGTAAATCACAAAAGCTCTTCTATTTTGAAAGCAATAGGGGAGTTTTTTTCGCGCGAGTGTCCCGGAGCCGCCGAAGCAAATACCCTAAAAGTGCTCCCCCTAACGTAGCCTTAAACCCCTTCAGAACTGCACGCACATTTTTGGGGACAAACTACTCAAATTCAGAGTTGGATAACGTTTTTCCGCAGTGAAAGGATTAATCCATAGCAGCATAGCAGCTGACAGATGTTCCGCCCGGGTAGGGTTGGCCAGAGTTACGTCAGATGATCGTTGGAGTCTATGATGACAGCTGTAGCAATGCTCTACTCGTACAGCTGATGTGTGTTCCGCCCGGTTACGATATCGTACGGGGCTGCGTTAGCCAGCGTCCCCTCAGACCGTCGTTGGAGCTACAGGGACTGCAGCTCAGGTGAATCTGATGCGCAGTGCGCTCGGGAACGCCTCGGGCAGCTTCTCCGTCGACTGCAGGAAGAGAGGGGGGCAGGGGGGGGAGGGGAGGAGACAATTGAAAAAATACATACATAACTGTACGTTGTACCACTCGGAACAGAAACCGAGGATGGCGCGTGCTACGATAGAGGTGCATCCTATTTTTTCTAAGGCTCCTCACACGAAGAGGTCTTGTCCCCCACCCAAAAACCGATTTCGAGAAAATTGAAAGTGCAACCCGATGGACTATCTTATGGCCTAGGTATACAAAACGTTCGTATTGCCAAAACAAAGTGACATTCCGACGATTTTGTGTTAAGGAGCACCGTTTTTCAGAAACAAATTATCCGAAAAGTGCTACTTCTATCGTAGAACGCGTCGGATACCATATAAACTAAACTGTACACTAGTTTGGGCTGGTCGGTGTTACTTGCCCGATCACTTGCGCGGTGGCTACTTACTTTTTCTCCAGTTTTCAAGATATGTACGTGTAAAATGTGGACTTGTTTATTTTCTGGCATGCTGATCTCAAGCGCCCGAGGGGTTTTTCTCGCGCTTTCGGCTGCGGGGCAAGCAAGGCGCCCATCGATATACCGCGACACATGTCTGGATCCCGGCCGAGCTCCATGGTGGTGCTCTGAGCATTCAACATCGCTGAGCTGGCTCTTTTTGCCAAGGGGTTGCGTTCCGCCCCGCTGAGCCGAGAAGGTGCATGGAAAACCCCAACATTTTTTGTTTTTTTTAAATAGTCCGCTCCCCTCTCGCAGTTTCGTATTCGCTCCGCTCTCCCGCCCGCTGTACAGCATCATCAGTCCAATTTCGTTTTTACCCTCTCTGCTGTCTGCTACGTAGCAGCAGCAGCAGCAGCACCCCTTTGTGATAGCCACCGACAGTGCCTCTGTGTGTGTATGTGTGTGCGCTTCTGTACTTGTGGATGGAGGAGTGTGTGCTGCCATAGGCACACACAAAACGATCGAGAATAGCGGTGAATTTTGTTTCGCAGAAGCAGCCGCTCAGCCTCGCAGCCACAAAAGCAGTACCATGTGCACAGTAGTACAGCAGCAGCGGTACAGCGGCAGCCGTGCTCCAAGCTCTCGCCTTTGTGCCGGAAGTCACGGTGTAAGTGTGTGTGGCTGGTGCACAGCAGCAGGACATCAAACCACGACAATGCCACAGTCAAACACACATCGTCGGGTCTCATACCGGGTATGCGAAGCATGCAGCAGCAGCAGCAAAAGCAGTACTGTAGCTGATACCTGTACATACCATTGGAACGCCTGTGTCCACCCTTTTCGACTTGCGACGCGCCCGGAATTTCAAGTCAACCCCATCCCAAATGGGGACCTTGTATTTTACACGGTATCGCGCGTGGCACCGCTCATATCATAGGGACGCGCCCGTGTTCCCCCTTTTCACTTGCGACACCCCCTGGATTTCAAACCAACCACACTTGGAAGGAAAACCTTGAACATAAGAGGGAAAAATGAGTAATTCCTGTGTACGTACCTCTCGCATCTCGTCGTAGACCTGCATCTCCTTGTCCGTCAGCATGCACGCGTCCAGGGCGCCGGCAATCGAGCCCTGCGTTGCCTCGTCGCTCATTCCGAGGCCGATGAACACCAGCTCTTGCCGTCGGTCGCCGTAAGCACCCTGCCAGATCAGAGGTGATAAGGTATTAAACGGTATTAGTCTGTTGGACTACTGTAATGGTAGTACATGTGCTACGATAGAGGTAGCACTTTTGGGCCAAAACAGTTCTCCCTGGCGGGGGCTCGTTCCTAGCTGGGGAACTAACTACCCATTGCCGTCGGAATTATATAGGTGTTTGGATAGCTTTTTGTTGACCATGGGATTGTTCATGCGGTTTCATTTTCATGTTTTTCGAAGTCAGTTTTTTGGGTGAGGTATAGAGCTTCTCAAGTAAGGATCTTGATAAAAAGTAGGCTCTCCTCCTATCGTAGCATACGTCGTAAAGGGTTAAACAATGTACCTGCCCAAACTAAGTCTGATAATAGTCTCTTCTAGGCAGGACACTGTCAAGGTATTAGAGGGTATTCGTCCGTTTGACTACTGTACTTGCAAAAGGTTAAGCAATGTCCTATCCAAACTAAGCCTTGTAACAGAAGCACAAAATAAAGAGAATGAACACCCGCGTCCACCACCGCCCCAGAAAAAAGGGGATCTGAAGGGCGAAAGCGAGCGAGCAGGAGCAGCAAAGGGCTAGCCTAAGGCGATAGCTGAAAATTAGCATAATGCGATCGGAAGAAACAAAGACAGTTAGTGGGCACACGACAGAAAGCAAAGGGAAAACGACACCAGCACCTTGGTGGAGCAGACCCGCAATGTACAGAAACAGAAGACGCGTTCGCCATCGCCCGACAGAAAGGGGACCAGACGGACGAAAGCGGATAGGAGTAGCAAAGGGCATACCAGGTATGGTAGGGCTGTGAATTGACTCGCTATAAGTCGCCGACCAGGTATTAGTTGGCTAGGCATTAACAGTTACCAGGGTACCTGGTAGTTAATTGCGGAAATTTTGAGGAGTTCTGCGTTTTTGTATCTGACTGGTGCGTTTGTGGCTCGCGATGTATTTTTTACATCGAGAAATACCAAAGTCAGTTGGTTGGCTTACCTCGCCACTCAAATAACAACAAATTTACGAGCTCTCCCACGACGGAGTTCAACGCATTTTCGAGTGGCTTTAGTCTTGACCCCTCTAGAACCGCAGGGCCTTAGAGGGTTGACAAATTGCTTGAAATTAGAGTTGCATTTTGTTTTGCAGTAGTAAAAGGGTTAACCCGTACGGGGGGGGGAGGGGGGGGGGGCAACTTTCGTATGAACGTTGGGTTGGCGCGTTCCAATATCACCTGAAAGTCTTCCGTGATGGCCGCCTCCTGTCCGGGAGGCCACTGCGCGCGCTCCAGGCTATCCCACCATCGCCCCAGGCAGAGCACTTCAAAGCTTGCACCTGCGGACAGACGCAGAGAAAAGAGACACATAAAAAAACCTCAGTTAGACGTAAGAATTGCCGCGAACAACAGTAAATAATTCACCAAAATATTACAACTAGGAAGTATTTTACAAAGCGAGTGCAATTACGTCAGCTGTGAGTTCGACCGATTGGGTTGTTCATGATCAGCTTGCTTTGCGCCCCTTGAAACTCTTCGAACAGAACCAACACGGAGCCCCATCCACTCCCAACACCCCACCCCCCAACCCAAACCAAACCAATCCAGCCCTCTTATCTCCCCAAACCAACCCCGCCTAACCCTTCCAACCCCCCCCTCCCCCCC